>SNQJ01S0227044.1:0-14560 GCA_010110895.2 Picea sitchensis | reverse complement strand
ATGTGTGAACCATGCTCTCTTCCTTTGTACCATCAGATACCTTAACTTCGGGACGAAGTTTCTTGAAGGGTGGGTGTATGTAACGACCCTAATTAGATAAATGCTTAAAGATTACAAAGTAAAATTAATTAAAGAAAATAATCGTGGTTAACCAAGTAATAATTTAACTACAGATCACATTTAATGACCTGAGAAATAGATTTAAGAGATCAATGAAAAATGTTATAAAAATGTTTGTGTATGCAGAGGGGGAGCTATGAATCCCGAGAAGATAAAACATTGAAGGGGGATGAAGGACAGAGGACAGAGGGTGGTTGGAGTAGTAAATGCATGAGTCGGCGAAGGAGGAATAAGGGGGGGATTCGACGGAGGATGAATTTTGGGGGGAGGACTGTGAGATTTGCTGTGAGCACAGAGTTTCAGACTGTGGATTTTGATCAGTTGAGGCACCGAGTTGCTGGAGGTTTTGGGCACAGAGGGCCAGGATATCCATAGATATCCTGGAGCTAGGTAGTTTTCCTAGTTGGCAGGGAGGACAGTAGTTTTGGGCAGCTATTTTCTTGTTTGTGGCAGGATTGATCTGTGTATCAGGTAGCAGGAAGGCAACAACAAGGCAAAGAGGCAACAAAAATTAGCATCAGATCCAGGTACTTGTTAAGTTATGTATTTATTTCATTCTGCCATGAATTCAGTATATATTGATAAATCTAAGTTACTGAAGTTGTTGTTATAAAAATCAATATTATGCTATGAAGTAATTGTTTTAGTTTACAAAATAAATGGCTTAGGAAACTTAATGGTGTGTAGAATTATCCGATTGTTACAGGGTTGCCCACTAGAATCTAGGTCTAGTTGAAGAGATGGAAGATAAAGCCCATTTGGGAGAATGGCTTCCTTCTCGTAAACCAGAAAGTACGGGCAATTTCCTATAGCTTCCTTGGGTGTGACCCTATCGGCCCGCAGAGTGTTATGGAGTAGATTATGCCAATTCTTTTGGTTATCTGCAACCGACTTTTTTGATATTCTCACTAGGTTCTTATTGGTCGATTATGCCACCCCGTTTCCCTATGGATAATAATTTGTAGAGTACCTAATTATGATTCCTTTGTCTAGAGAAAACTCTGTCAATAGAGTGGAAGAAAAATAAGTTGCATTATCAAAAACTAGAATAGAAGGGACACAAAACCTTGTGATCAACTGTTGTTCTATGAATTGGATCACCACCTTCTCATTTACATGAGTTAGAGGGATGTCCTCCGCCCACTTCGTGAAATAATCGGTGGCAGTAAGTATATACTTGTGTTGTTTCGAGGAACTGGGTGTAATTTGTCCTATGATATCCAACCCCCATTGCTCAAAATGCCTAGAGACAGTCACTGGTTGGAGTGGGACTACTTCTCTCTTCTCCCTCCCAGAACTTAGTTGACAATTTTTACATTTCCTAGCGTAGGTGTGAGCGTATTTGAACAAGGTGAGCCAATAATAGCCAACTCTCAGTATCTTATGGGCGGTGGTGTTTCTTGTGAAATGTCCACCGGCAGGGCCATCATGAAGCTCCTTCAGAACTTTGTCTGTGTCTTCACATTCGAGACATCTTAAAATAACCCCATCATAATTAATCCAAAAGAGTATCGAATTTATGAGGCGATATTGTGAAAACTTTAACCTAAGAGCTCTCCTTTCCCTAGGGTTGATATTTTCTAAACAAGTCCCATGGTGTAGGAAATAATTTAAATTCTCATACCAAGACTCTAGCCCTGGGGAAATGTATGAAGCTTCACCACACCATAATTCCATTTCATTCTCCCATACAGAATCTTCATTTACTTGGTCCTAGGCTTCAGCTGTGAGTTTTCACAACCCTTTCCCTTTAACTAGTTTGGCAGGTTTTATATATAGATCAAATTCTTGGACCACAGTCATTCAGTTCCCTCTTCTTTCCCCCATCTCTTGCTGAGTAAACAAGGATCAGACCGTAGGGTGAGGCACAATCACTTTTGTGTGGTTCTTGAGGATGTAAGACCTGCAGTGCTTTACTGCCTTATATATTGCATAGGCATGTTTATCAACTGCAGGATAATTAAGTTCGGATCCCTGGAGATTAGTGCTCATGAATGAAACCAGAGCCTCATTGTTGTCATCATCCTTCTGAGTTAATACTGTAGCTAATGACTGGTCGGAGGCGAAATTATAGAGGAAGAAATCCCTATTGAAATCGGGGCTTCGTAACACGAGGGCCTGGGATATAGTATTTTTAATATTGCTAAAAGAATCCTTTCGTTCATCATCCCACTTAAATTCGACATCTTTGCGAATCATCTTTTGTAAGGGTTTGATAGTTTCCGTGAAATCGGGAGTGAATTTCCTCATGAAATTGATTTTCCCTAAAAAAGACTGCATATCTTTCTTGTTGTGAGGAAACAAGAGTTGAGATATGGCCTTAATCCTTTCTGGGTCTATGTGAATGTCTGTGTGAGATATAATGTGGCCTAGAAGATTACATTCCTCGACGTCGAAAATAGTTTTCTTGGGATTTAAGGATATACTGTATTTCCTACACCTTTTGAAAATCTAAGTTAAGTCTTGGATGTGCTCTTCTCTGTTCTTTGAATACACAGTTACGTTGTCCAGATACACTACCACACACTTGTTGATTAGTCCCCAAAATGCTACGTCCATTTCCCTTTGGAAGGTTTGCCCTGTGTTGATTAACCCAAATGGCATGCATTTATAAGCGAAGGTTCCCCACTTGGTTCAGAAGGTAGTTTTCAAACGAACTTCCTCTAAAACTAGGAATTGGTTGTAACCTGAGAAACCATACAGTAGAGAGAAGATCTCTGAACCAGACACTGTTTACAGGAGTTTCTCCATTGGTGGGACTAGGTAATTGTCTTTTTCTGAAGCTCTGTTGAGGTTCCTAAAATCAATGCATAAGTGGATTTCTCCAGATTTTTTTCTCACAGGAACCAGATTTGCTACCCACGTGGAATGCCTAACCTAGAAGACGATCTTGGCATCTAAAAGTTTTTTTAATTCTTGATACATGAGAGGTTCCAGGGATGGGTGATATTTTCGGAGCTTCTGTTGGAAATGTTTCACCTCAGGTTTTAACGGTATAGTGTGTTGAATGATACGAGTGTCATAAGTTTTCAGATCTCGGTAGGACCATGTAAAGACATATTGATATTGTCTAAATAGTTTGAGATAATCCTTTCTTTCCTCTTTAGATAAAGTCTTGTCAAGATTCACATTCTTTGGGTTTTTCGGGGTTCCGAGATTTATAGTTTCATGTAGGGGGCAAGAGCTACCGGTCTTTCCATTTTTAGGCCCCCTAAACCGTTCTTTCAGGTCAAACAGATTTTCCAAATTAGCTATCCCTTTCGGGATGGTGTGAGATTTCAATCTGTCAATAGGTTGACCTATTTGAGGATCAGTTTCTGTCAATTTCTCCTGGAATACTTCATCGTCAATGGCCAAAACTTTGAAATTGTCTTGGTTAGTCAGGAAGTTTATGATATGTTTATCTCCTTCAAAGACTTTCCAATTAGAAATGTTGTTAGGCACCGATGGTTTGTAGAGTAGTTCCAAAGTGAATCGAGAGGCTTCATAATCTTCTAGAGGTGATACCCTTGAAGCAGTTGTGGCCAGAGAATCAACAAGGATATTCTTTTCTCTGGGGATCGAGGTGATATTGAAAGCTTCAAAATGCTCTATTAACCTATGTACTTCCTGCTAATAATTCTTTAGGTGAAAGGAATCGCAATGTATAGTATTCCTTAATTGTCTAACAATAATCTCCGAGTCTCTGAAAAACTTCAATTCTTTGAGGTTTAAGTCTATGGATT
Source organism: Picea sitchensis (assembly GCA_010110895.2). Lineage (NCBI taxonomy): Eukaryota > Viridiplantae > Streptophyta > Pinopsida > Pinales > Pinaceae > Picea > Picea sitchensis. The sequence goes on along the minus strand of SNQJ01S0227044.1, from coordinate 10,715 downwards.
TATTTAACCCTTGTACTAGAGATTCATACTCAACGGTGTTATTGGTGCATTCAAATTCTAGTCTACAGGACAGGAAATGACGTTTACCTTTTGGATCAATGAGGATGCACCCTGCGCCTGTTCCTTCCTGCGATTTAGATCCATCAAAATATATGGTCCAAATTTGTGAACGACAATCGCCCTTTTCCTCTTTCTTATTACTTTCTTGCTCCCCTATCTTTTGTTCCGTAATATCTAGTGAAGGGTCTTGACAGAAGAGGTTGTATTCCGTCGGTATCGACGAATTCTCTTGAAAAACCATTTCAGAGTTTTGAGTGAGAGGGACATCGGATAAGAGAGGGGAAAAATTCTCGAAGTGGGAATCACAGGAATAATTTCCCAACACGGGGAAATATATGGATGAGGGTTCGTTCAGGGTTTCTAGATCAGTGACACTATGTTTCAGGTACATCTCCCTATCGATTTTGACCATATTCTTGTATCCTTTCAGTGGTAGCCAAAGGTGTGCCCAGTCTGTACTAAAGTACCCGTTTAAATTCTTAGACCAATATCAACTTAGTAATAACCCATAAGCCTCTGGGATGTCTACTACAATGATGTCAATCACTTGCACAAACTTAGGATGTGTCGCTATAGTAATCATTACATATCTAAGTTCCCCCATGACTTTGACCTAGGTTCTGTCTAGTTGTATCGCATGTTTATCGCTCTTGAGAAGAACATAATTTAATTTTTTGCAAATAGACAAGGGCATAATATTGTAAGATGCTCCTGAATCTACCAAACAATTGTGTAGGTTCCTGTTGAAGACTTCAAACATTAAGAGAAACAGTGGGACAAAAGGTTTTCCCTTCTTATCTTCTGAGAAGGTATTCACAGTCGGTTTATTTACTAGATCTGTGGAAATTAGATTTCTTTGCTACTCATTACTTGTCGTAGGGTTTTCTACTAATTTCAACGCTTGTATCAGGAAATATTTTTATTGAGGGATTTTGCATACGTCCATAACCGATATATTATCCTTCAACTTCTTCAAATCTTCAACTACGTTGTACTCCAGTTTGGGTGAGTCTCGCGTATGGATGCTAATAGGTTTCTTACGGGGAGAAAAAGGTGCTTTTGGGTGATTGGGAGTTGACCTTTCCCCTGACATTTGAGTGGTAGTAGGATCTTTTGAGACAGGAGGACCTTTACTTCTAGTTTGCACAACCGAGATCTCTGTAGGTAGTTCTTGAACCTGAAATAGGTCATCGAAAGGCATAACTAGGTCAGGATCCCATATCACCATGGTTGTACCTTCTGGTGGGTCAATCTCTTCCTGGTCAACAACATTCATAACCGAACTACTGGGTTGTTCGGTTAGGGAAAACTCACCTAAAAACCGGTTGGCCATCAAACTCATGGCATGCACCCATTGAGGGAAATCTCTTTTAGAGTGTTTTTTCTGGTGATAAGTACATAAGGAATCAAATGAAACATTCCCTTGATCGATATTCAAGTTAGTTGGGGGAGGTTCAATGGCTTTGAATGACAGGTTACTTTTAAAGAAAGTATTATAGGTCCTTTGGAATTGGTTTCCTTCCCCTGCATTTCTCTTCATGTATATGATCTCGTTCGATAATTTCTTAACCATGCGTTGTATATCTTCTATGTCTCCATTACCCTTGTCGGGAATCTGTTCTTCTTGTTTCCCAGGCGGTCTATTCAGAAGAATTCCACTCTTGGGAGGAGGTTGAACTTATTTCTTAACTAAAGAAACCTGACCTTCTTTACACCCTTTCATATGAAATTCTATTGTTTTAACTTCTTCAAAATTATCAGCTAAGGTTCATTTGGAATCCCTCTTCACAAACATGGAAATAGAAGTTGGGAGCACATTAGCGTATGCTTCTATTTGCAACTCCTGAGTTGTTTTGGCTTCGGGATAGAATTTGTTTAAGATGGTCGTGAATCTTTGATTGAAATCTTTAACCTTCTCTTTCGAACTCATGGTGGTGGTGAATAACTCAGCCATTAGAGATCCCATAGTATTCTCTTCTGCAAATTTATCTAGAAAATCTTTTTGAAACTTTGTCCAGCTAGTTATGGATCCTACAGGTAAGTTAAAATACCATGTGGAGGCTGAGTTCTAAAAATTGTAGGGGAACAACCTGTAAACTACATCTTCATGTTGGATGTTCATAAGCTTGATCGCTAGTATAAATTTCTTGATATGATCTTCAGGAAATCCTGAGGTTTCGGGATCGAACTTAGGAAGCAACTTCTCTGGATGTCGGGGAAGGTTATGGACTAGTCTTGGGAGGGCCGAACCATCTCTGGCCAACCCGGGTTGATTTTTCAAAGGTGGTTTCCTCCTTTCTTCATTATGGTCATTTTTTCCTTCCATATCTTTAGACTCTGAGTTAAACTCCTCCTCTTCTGAAAACTTGTCTGGTTCAGAGACGTTGTCGGCTGGCATTTCGAGTATCAGATCAAGAGGATCTTAGATTTCAATGATTGTGAAATCTATTAAGTCTTCTATCGAGTGCACGAAAACCTCATCGAGAGTACTAACCACTGGTCTTCTTTGTTGTTTTCTTCGAGGGAGTATCGAAGCTAAGGAAAACACATTGATCTGTTGGGCATATGCTCTTGTGATTCTTCTGAATTGATTTAATTCCTTGTGAGGAAGAGCGTAAGGTATTTCAGGGTGAAAATATTCTTCCTCGGATTGGGGTGAGTTACTCGCTTCAAGAGTACTCAGCGTGTGTGGGTTGTCTTGGGAATGACTAGCCATGCATGTGGGCTATTTTGAATCTATAGGTTGTTTGAAATACTATGTAAAATATATAACTGAACATTCATTTAGGCCCTCCTTCTAGCGCCAATTATGTCGATGGGTCCTAAGTCCCTTGATTTAAAAACATGAACCAAACCCGCCACCAAGGCCCAATTAGACTCTGCAACACATAATAGTGGAATTTTTCTCCAGATCTTGAGATCCAGCCAATTTATCGATTTGCTTTATGTTTTCTTGTGAAGGCTCTTTCTTCAGTTTAGATTATCTATTTTTTTATTTTCTCTTGGGTGGGACCGATATGAGATGTAAGCCGGTATAAACCAACTCAGCAACAAAATAGAATTAAGCTTAACTACTGCAGAAGAGGATGAACTTGGGATAACCCGTTGCTCAAGCATGCATACGACAATTTTATACCACAGGCCTAGTACTAATACATTGACCATGTGAGAATCCAATTACTGTATGAGAAACTAATTACCAGAAATAAAACACATATGCGATAAGACAATGGCAAGAAAAATAATTCACCTACTTAATCATCCATCACACAATAACACCACGATTCATCTTCATCATTAAAGTAAATAACAAAAAAATATTGCACTAGATAACTTGACAATAGATTAAATAGCTCTTACTCATTACAACATCATTCATGAAACAAGATAGGAAATAGTTATTCTCCATCTCCAATCACATGCATTTGATGAAAATAACTTGTCTTTGGCCCAGAAGGACTTCTCAATTCAAAGGCAACTTCAAAATAATTCTTAACAACCCTAAAGAAAGAGTTCTTGCAACAACCATCGACCTTTAACTAATTGGTCGATGTTCTTATTTATAACATAAAATTCAACTGAAAATAACGACTAAGTGTAGTTTAAACAAAACAAAATTCGCCACATGGAATCCTCTTCTAACAGTTTCTTTAACAGTCAATTCAAGATATCCCTTCGAAAGGGTGAATTTTCTCATACTCTGACCAACTGATAAACAATTCATCGCAAGTTTGGACCCATGGAAATCTGTGCTGCTCCGTCGGATCCATGTAAATTCCTCTGACCTCCACCACATGTGCTTGGTACTTCAATAGACTGGTGTTTAACTGATGTAGCATAGTCCGAGCTCTAATTGTATGTTCCATAAATCTTTTCACTTGTCCTGTTGTTGTGTCAGTCACCTTCGCTAACTCTTCGGCCCATAATAAATATTGATTGGTATGTGATTCGACTATGTTGCAAAAGTCGACAAAGTCCTCGGGGGTGCCGAACTCTGGGAGTCCGATATCCTTCATCGCCTGTTGATCTTCGGATTCAGTTTCTCTCAGATTTATTGGTGAGGTTACAGATCCGATTTTTCTCGATAGTTGGAGGGATCTCTCCCACCAATCAGAATTAAAATCATTTAGAAATTTCTTACAGAACAATACTCGACAAAATATATGAAAAAACGTAAGTGAGAATAAAACAGACTGATTCATACTTGTAACATTCACTAAGACTGGTTGTTTGATACTTACGTGTTCTCTGCAACCTTTCGGATTACCTGCACCTTTCCTATTAGTGCCATCATTTTCTTCAGTTAGGGTGGGTTATATCTGCACGCCATAGCATGCTAGATTAGGTACACAAAACATGAGAGTGAAAGTCATGCCAGTGATCGATTGGCCCTTGGGGTCGGGAAAGGATGTCATAGCCGAACATGTGCCAAAAGTATGAGTAAGTTCCAAAAATATTGGATACTGTCATAAGGGGAGTTATTAAATGCTTCAAGTCAAGGTAGGTTTCTCAAACAGAAGTTGCATTAGCAAGTGCATCAACCATCATTAGCTCATTATGGAGGCTGGGGAAATTGAGAGGAATCGAGATAATCGCACCACACATCCTCCGCAATTACTATCGGATGCATCTCACACGCCTTGGATCATATCGTTGCGCAGATGTGACACAATAATTCTTTAAAACATCCCATCATAAGGTATTCAGTGTCCCCTGACACATTTCGGCTTGCTGCCCAGCTCCGTTATAAATTCTAGATGTTCTGTAAGTGTTCTACTCACCAGTCGAGCTTGTGCGCTATTGGTAACCCGTCCTGTGAGCTCACTTCAACCAAATTCTTTTCTTTGGGCCTTTGTCAAGTCATCTGCGCATAAGGTGGATACGTTGTCGCACCATGGGAACTCCTCAAAACACAAGACGAGGCTTGCGAGGCAGCCAAAGTGTTAGGCCTAAGCCACAAAATGCCTGGGACTCATTCTTATTTGCAGTGGGTGTTCCCGAGGCTTCGAAGGAAGATTCCTACCTTCACGTGAAGACGATGGTATTTCCCCATAGGGACGTCGAAGTGGAAGAAGTTACATCGGAAGGACACAAGTTGGAAGTCACACTTCCTCAACAACAGATACCGCAGAGGAGAGGAAGGCCCAGGAAGAATAAAGAAGTGGGAGGGGAAAGACAAATCCTGATTGAGTCGCATGCACGATCAGCCGCTAAGGAATTCCTGATGCGCGTTATCCGGCTAGAGCCGGTCGAAACTGTAAGTCGAGGAAGTGGGAACAGAATGAGAAGGACAAAATCCTCGGGTTCTAACATTCGAGCACCTAGTCAGCAGCTAGAGCAGGAACAACTCGCCATAGATGAACTCTACTAGGAAAATAGAGAACTACGAAGGCAGTTGGCGGAAACGACCCTTGAGGCGTCAGTACCACAAGGTTGTGAAGGGAACGCAACCTGGCTCAAGAGGAAACTTTAGGTGGCACAAGATACGATTGTGCAACTACGTGAGGCGCAAAGAGTTTCAAAAGAATGAAAGATGAAAACACCTATGGGAGTGCGAAGAAGCCGGGAAGAAAGTCCGCACACAGAAGAGGCATGATCGGTGAAGTCTTTTTTCAATTCTCAGACGCGATGCAGAACTTTGATAATTTTTCCTTTTGTAAGGATAATTTTGTTTTCTTAATGTAATCGGGTTGGTTGGCCAAAAGGTGTAGACAATGTCTACTATATGTAACTTGATATTGACGACAATATAATATATATAAAGTCTCAAAATTTTGATGAATGGGCTCTGGTTATAGCGATTGAGTGCATCCTTTCCTCTCTTGGCATGTGTATACTATGTTCTTTGTCTACATTTTCTTGTAAGTTATCCCTGATTTTACACTTAGTGTTGCTCCGGTTTGCTTTGTTTTTTTATTAATATCCTTCTACAATAAACCTCCGACGCTGATTGATTTCATTGTACAGTATCGATGTGGCACCACTGACTCGGGATACTGGGTACCAATGACTGGGAACTTAGCTTATGGGTAATGGTTGGGCTCGGGACTTTTCTCAAGTCGAGCACTTTAAGATAAACTTGGGACTACTGATGCCTAAAAGGTATCAGAGGTTGGCTTTCGACAATAAACCTATCGCGTGTCCTCCTTATAAGTTAACGCCCCCGAAAAATCCCCGATACCGAAAATGTTTCGGAAGTCGGGGATCGGTGATATCACTTCATTATTCATGAGCGCTTACTCTCTTAGTCTTTCGCCGATGTCGAAGGTATCGATCATCGATGATATCCTCGGTGATGCCTGTTGCGAAAGAAGGATTCCATATGCCAATGCTGACAAAGATCAATACTCGATAACCTTGGTTCTCTCGAGTGATTTTCCCTTATCTTCAATTATTTCTGATGCTGAATTTTTTAGCGCGTCGGGGAAAATTTTCAGCTGTTAATTCTCTGATTAAATATTAGTCTTTTAAGTTATGGCGATTTCCACATGCTCAAGAAATTTTTTTAAATACTAAAATGAGATTGGAAATGGTAAGAAAACGTAACATTTTCCACAATGAAGATGAATCAAGAAGTGCAAAAGATCAAGTGGTACCCAAAAAGTAAAATTTGACATAGGTTGTTAGGGTGTGTTGAGTGCTCAACACAGCCCTAACTACCAGATTTGTCTTTTGCGCAATGTTGAATTCTTGTGGCACAGTCCATGTACTCAAGTATTGAATGATGTTTGGGAAATATTCATTAGCTACTTGGACTGGAAAATAACAGTGCATCGAGAAAGTTGTCCTCTAGATTCGTAGGTTCGTCTCCATTAGTGATCCTCGACAGGTGATCAGGTCCTACATTCAACTTCTTTGGTTTGACTATCACTTCGAAGTCAAATTCTTGGAACAATAATAAGCATCTACAAATTCTCCCCCCCAACACTGGCTTGTTGACGAGGTATTTGAGAGCTGAATCGTCTATAAATATCTTGAAATGTTTCCCCAATAAGTAATGTCTGAACTTCTAAAGCACATAGACCATAGCTAAGACTTATCTTTCTGTGGTATTGTAATTCTTCTCTGATTCTGACAATTTTCTGTTAGCGAATGTTATCAGATGGTCCAATTCTCCCGATCCTAGTTGCACCAAAATAGCTCCAAGCGCTATGGTTGATGCATCTACATGCACATGGAATGTCTTTTCCCAATCTGGGAATACTAGTATTGGTGCGGTTACCATCTTCTCTTTCAGAGTGTACAATCCTCGTTGAAAGTCCTCATTCCACTAAAACTTTCTCTCTTTTCTTAACAATTTCTCCATTCGCGTAGTGATCTATGCATATCCTTTTATAAATTTCTTGTAGTATCTTGTGTGTCCCAATGTTGCTCTTAACTGACATACTGATTTTGGTGGTGGTAGACTAACAATTATTGCAATATTGGTTGAATCCACTAGCAAGCCTTGTTTGCATACTATATGGCCCAATAATATCCCAAAGGATGTTCCGAAGATGCACTTCTTGATGTTTAACAATATCTGACATTGCGTGCATCTTTCTAACATCAACCTCAACACCCCTACATGGTATTTCAATAGACTATAGACTGTCCAATCATCCAGATATACCTCTAGAAACTGGTGGACGAATTCTTTGAATGCAGCTATGACTACTCTGGAAAATATTGTTGGTGCATTCTTCAGTCCAAACGGCATGACTGTGTATTGGTAGGATCCCAATTTGGTGGAAAAATCGGTCTTGTATATGTCTTCTGGAGCTATCTTGATCTGATGTTAGCCTGAGAATCCATTAGTGAATGAATAAGCTTCCTATCCTCCTACGTTCTCCAACACCTCATATGTGAAAGGAGTAGGGAATGGGTCATGTAGGCACACATCATTCAACTTCCTCAGGTTGACACATATCCTTATCCCTCCCTGTTTTTTCTCCTGAACTACCACAAGGCTTACCCATTTAGATTCCTCTACAGGTTCTATGATTTCTGCCTCCAACATCCTATCAATTTCGGCTTTGAATTTTGTCTTATATATAGGGTTTAGTCTATATGGTCTTTGTCTGATTGGTCATGCCTCATATTTGAGAGGTAGATTCATTTCACCTAGCTCTCCTTCTATGCCTTTCATTTCTTTGAACATTGTTGGGAACATGTCGTTGTACTTGTGCAATAACTCTGTTATGCTTTCCATTGTTTGCTCATCCCAGTAGTCTCCAATGTTGGCCATTTTGGGATTCTCCAGTGTCCCAGTGTTGACTTTATTTACCTTGATCGACACAATAAATACTTCTGATTCCAAGGGTGGACATTCCTCTTCTCTTTCACCTTCAAATTCTGCAATCTTAATGTTTCGCGGGTCATCCTCATCTGGTGCTTCTTCCTGCACATGGTAACATGACAATAGTTCCTTTACTGTCTGTTGGTTATGTTGTTGTTCTTCTGTCATGAGTTCGACTTCCGATTATTTAATGAATATCACCCCTCTGATGTTTTTAAGTGCTAAGTCTATGTTGGGTTTCTCATGCTCGAATGAGAAAGTGACTGTAAAGTTTTGTTGTAATATTGTCTAGTTTGTAGTTCCTCTACGTAATTCCTAGTTTGTATACCAATTTGTTGGGATTCCTTCTAATGTGTGAAAAAAATGATGAGGCCATTCCTCCAGTGGTGTCATACTCCATAATGTTCTTCACTTCTCCAAGTGTTCTGTTGGTGATCCCCCTCTGTCATATTTATGCAGTTGGTTGCTTCCATGTTCTGCGCCAAACTTGATGCGCAGTAACCGCTTACATTGGTACCAGTCCTTAACTGTTTCTTTTTGCACGCCCCACCATATTGCAAGTGTTGCCTTGAGTTTTATATCCAAAGCTAAGAGCCTACGATTTTCTAAAATTTCATCTTCGTATTATGTTAAGCATGCTTCTAAGTCATTCACCCCATGGAAGATGGGAGGTTCCCTTATCTCTGTACCTACCCATCTTACTATGCAGTCTATTCTTGCACATCTTCTTGTGGATACTTCATGTAACCTATGCTACCAATTCTCTAAGCCCGTATCTGAGTCTGACGCACATGAGGTGATGCTTCTCCAACTGAGTACCCCATCTCCAGTTGGGTTCACATAATCTTCTTCTCGCGCGGTTTTTTTGTACAACTAGTTAATTTCTTCCAGGTCTAAGCAAGTGGGTTCTACAAACCTTTCCCCTTATGATGGGTCCAATGGCGCAATGACTCTGTATTATCCTGAATCGAATGTCATATTCCTCGTATTTAAGTTGATTATGGCATGATTTTCAAACTCCCAATCCATGCCAAGAAATGTCGAATAAGGTGTTGTGCCATTCACTATCTGTATTACTTTGAAATCGAGTTTAGCACACACTCCATCCAGATCTATTGTCACTCCTTTTAGTCTTCCAATTGGTAGAACTCTGTGTTGATTTTCTAGTTTTAGCTGAACATGTGAATATCCTAATGTGGGTTCTCCCATACATTTCCATGTCTTCTTGGGTAACACATTTACTTCGGATCCTAAATCCAATATAATATCGCCCATGTTGAAATCTCCAATGTTAGCGTTCACTCTGAATTCTCTGTTTGTTCTCCTCCTTGTATGCAGATGATTAACTGTTTTCTTTTCTAGCTTTCCTTCTGCCTCTATGCTACATATATCTAGTATATTTTGTAATACTTTAATAGAGGATGGATCATTTAGTAGTTTAACACAGGATTGCAAAAAACCCTTAATAGTACTTACTTTTCCCAGGGGTTGTGCTTCTTTGGTGTGGTCCAGCGATGGAGGCATCTTGTATGTTGGTACTTCCTTATTATGTTGTGCAGTTGATGTCGATGCAATGTATGGCTTCAAGAATTCTTGTATGGCTTGCTTGAAGATCTCCTTTTTGTTATGTGCATCAAATGATTTCTTTGGTTCGACATTCTTTTTCACCCATTGGTGTTGTGTTGGATATTGTCTTACTGCATCATTTCCTGTCTTATCTCCTCCCCACGCAACTATGTTGATGTTTGTTCCTTCATCCCTTTCTTCCGTCGAAATCCACTGAACATTCTGATTGTTTTGATTTCTCTTTTCCTAGATCTTTCCCAATAGTGTAGGACATTCTTTCGTGTCATGATCTGATGCGCGACAATACATACACATCGTAGGTGGAAGTGGACATTCTCTTGCATAGTTTCTTGGTTGTTGACAGTTGTGGCATACCACCGGTCCTCTACCTCTTCCAAATCCTCCTCTTCCTCTTCCTCTACCTCTGTAGCCAGCTCGATCCCCTCGTGGTGCATTGTACTAAGGCGTCTGGTTATACTGTGTGGGATTATAGTGTGGTTGCGCGGTATTGTATTGTGTCTACTCCATGTTATATTGTTGATGCACATTGTTATACGGGGTTGGTACTTGGTTAAGATATGGTGTGGCTTGCCTGGTCATCATTTATGCCTGCACCCTGTAAGCATCTGATGTTCTTTCCCTCATGAGGTCCATGGTGTTCAAGGATAAATTCGTGAGTGTGGACACAAACCAATCTCCACAGATCCACCCGGATCTGGAACAAACCGTGACAGAATACTACTCTTTCCCTAGTTTTAGAGTGTTGAATGGACAAGAGAGGAAGAATGATATACTTACTTGTAAACGCTCT
>SNQJ01S0227043.1:11091-25492 GCA_010110895.2 Picea sitchensis | reverse complement strand
AACCAAAGATTTATACCTGCAACTTGTCCTCAACAACCAATATACACAAGCATGTGGAAATGATATATAATTTTAGCATATAAATTAGCATATTGCATTAACATACATAAAAAATATGCCCATGGAGAGTAATACAAATATTTGCAATATATCAATTGGACGAGAAAAGAGTATTTCTATTAATGTAATCAACATAAGTACATAGGTGACAAACTTCTATAACGACACATATCAGAACCGAGAAACTAAGTCCCTCCAACTGGCCCCCCACCACTTCAATCCTCCACAAAGGCAAGCTCACACGTAGTAGGAGTCAATGAAGTTATCCATCTCAAGATAAGAAGAGCTTGGGGGTTGAACACAAGAAGTTTGGACTTTCAAGGACAAAGGGATGCAAACTCAATTATGAGGTGAAGCTTCTCCAGAGTGTATTTTCTCTCAATGATGAATTATCCTCAAGGATTGTATATGGATCAATTTATAGACTCCAAATGGAATTGAAGGGTTGAGTCAAATTGTTTCCAGTATATGTAAGGTCAAGGATCATGGATCTCGTGAAATGGCATGGAAACCTGACATATTTTTTACTTTTTGAGAACCAAACCCAATGTAGTGGGTTGTAATGGACCAACCTGCTTACACATGAGTTGTCTAACTGTAGGTTGTGTATATGGACAAAAATATGTATTTTTGACTATGGAGTGAGAAAAAAGGGGAATTTAAGCCTACAGAGGGAAATGGAAGGCCATCAAAGAAAGATGCATGAAGTGTGGAAATTTTTTCTATAACATATGCCTCCTAATGTGTGAGGTCAGAGGAGTATCCACGATCACCAAAATATAATTCCCAGAAGTGGAGTAATGAAGACTCAATTGGAAGTACTAGTTACTCATGATAATATTACAATTCATATTGACTCTGTACACTTGGCTGCAAATATGAATTACACTACAGAGCCATGTGGATATATATAAAATAGTTGTTCATAGCCATGAATAAGACACAATGGAGTTTAGTCTCAAAATCAACCGAATATATCTGTATTCAATAGAGTACAATATGATATTCCATGATTACTGAAGTCATATAGGTACCGGTCCAATGAAAGACAACAACATATATGGAGTGTTGCTACTGTAAACTAGAGGTCTTCTACACTATCTTCCAAAGGTGCAAGACTACATGATGTGAATATAAGATTTGAAATCAAACACAATGAGACTTTGTTTGATTTTCGGTCATTAATGTATACCGTTAACAAATGTGAGACAACCCATCAATAATGAAAGTAGGTGTCAAGGAACCGAGTACATTCAACAAGTTTGAATAAGGGTGTTGAGGTCGAACACTTGAAGAATCCATTGATTAGGATACATTGATATATTCCCAACTGTCTATGGTGGGAGAACATGCCACTGATGACTACAAGCCTCTAGGTACTCATAGGACTCTAGATCTCGATTCCAGAATAGATGAGTTGAAGTCGATGGAAGGAGACCCACTGAAAAGAGAGAATTAAGGAATCTCTCATCATCCAACACGAGGTACAAGGAAATAGCTTGATGATTAGGAGTAGCTTGGATGAAAAAGATGTTCATGAACCAATGACCATGTGCGTCTCTTGCATGCACCAGATGGAAGTAGTACACAGAAGAAACCCTTTGAATAACAACCAATGATGAAAACTGCCGACAAAGGAGAGGAAACCACCAATAGGGCTAATGGAATCCAAGACACTACATGAATCCCAATGCGTGAATATAATTATTGCCAACGAACACAAGGAAAACCCTCCATTCAACGACCAATGAGGAGATGCCATCTGTTGGGTTCAAGTTTACCTACTAATGATGAAAGTAGGCTTAGGGTGCAAGTTAGGACAATAGATTCATGTGACTCTTAGATTCACTTGTAAGGGTATGGACGACATGTAAAGTCAAGAGTTATGAGGAATGGGTGACATAGGCTTATACTTCCTTTTAACAAGAGTACGAGACAAATGAATAACTCAAGAAGCATAGACTTAACAATGATCATTGACAAAAGTTTGTGACACAGGAGGCATCAACAAACTCTCCATAGAGACTGGAAGAATAACCAGTCAGAGAAGTAGGCTCTAAGTAATGAGCTCATCCTCCTAAGGTCATGCTAAACCCAAACCTTGGATGGATGAAATGGACTCAAGAGTTTGTTCTATGTTCAAAGGAGACATGACTGCTGCCGATATGAGATAATATTATTTTCCCGCCCATATTTTTTTGGTTTTTTCATAGTAAAAGAAATGCTATGATACAAGAGAGGAAACACGTGTCATGAATAATAAAGTAGTTCCAAGAAGTGGAAAATACCTATTCTCAATGCAAGGGAACACATGCAGGGCATAGACACTTGAGGGGATGTCTCCTCTATGGGTAAAGGGTATCAAGCTGCAAAGGATATATGAAAGGAACTACTTGGCTAATGTTGAGAATTTTTGGGGTAAGAGGATTATAGCGAGAAAGAGGGAGCTGGAATTAGGATCAACAATGAAAGAACGATAATGGGATGCGATTACAACTTAACTCAACAAGTGTCATTTTTCGTAGATTTTAGTCCCCCAGGCTCGAAAAAGTATAAAATAATACCCAGGCGAACTCTTCTAACCAATGGTGACTACAATATTCCTTTTTCGTAAGTAGTCTACTTGGTTCGGAAAAGGGTTAAACTTATACCACAATATACATCCTTTAAAATCCATTTAACGAGTGTGAAAGAGACAAGTTCACTCAACAACCTTTTCATTTTTTTCGGGAATCAGAAAAGAGCTTAACCAAGACTTGGGGGGAGTCCCATAGGTAGTAGTCAAAATGGTATTGAGTAAGAAAATGGGGTTCGAACGCAAAGTCATATTGGGACTATAAGAAACTCCCAGACCTATGGAGTAAGTTTTGCATGGGCACCAAATGACAAAAGTGTTCTAACTAGGGTACCCATGTTTGGTAAGTCTCTACCATTTAATAATGACACTTCTAGTAGTAGTGAGAAGGTTTCATGTCACTAATAAATAGGTTTGTACCTAGGGTATGTGAATCACAGTCATAGGACGATGAAAAAATGCAAAGTGGGGTGAGAACCTATCCTATATGCCAATGATGGAATATACTTGCTAGAGGCACAAACATGCGGTATGATGCTGGAAATCAGTTAAAAACCCTGGACAAAACCACTTCAAACCAGGTTTTTCATTGCGTTATTAGTCCATTAGGTCAAAAATAGAAAAGATAGGGTAAAACAATATAAAGTGGGTAAAAATGATCTATTAATAGTAAAAATAAGAATTATTTACCAGTTTTTCACCCACATAATGCTTTTGAGGCTATTTTACCCACGATCTTCCAGTGACGATTTCAGGAGCTATGATCAAAGGAATTGGAGACCGTATGGACCAGGTAAGTTCCTATCCCATTCTCTTCCATTTCAATGGTTTAATTTTTAGTTTTAGCACCCATTTTTTTTAGTATTAAAGGTCGTAAGTTAGAAACTAGGGTGTACGCAGGTTGTAGTTCATCGGTTGCGTACACAGACTCATGTATGCGGGAAAAGAGAAGCCTGCCCACATATATGAAGCCCTATACACAAATTTCATAAAGGTAACCTGCGTATAACTCCGTAGGCAAGTTTTTTGAAAAAATTAAATCAAAATTTGGTGTTTGCTTTATAGCATGGTGATTGAATAGAGGGAAAGAGAGCATGAAGAGGTTGATGCAGCAACAGAGAGAGACGTAAGGGCCTAGGAAGATTTGAAAATATGTGGGATCTATAAATTTTTGGCCATAAAAGGAATGAGTGCTCAAGTGAGGTTTCTCCAGATATTGATAAACTATTAGGATCCGGAGATTGAGGCATTCAATCTCGATGGTAAACCATTGAGAATTGAAGTGGACGATATGTGGGTGATATATACTTCATTATATGATTGTCTTATCTAGGCGAGATGGTGAATCTCAAGGCCCAAGGGGATGGAGGTGGGAGGACTATGGTGGAGTACATCACCACCCACTGTGTTGCAAGCACAAAGGAAGAAGGGATCCAACTCCCTATCAGAGCGATTGAGAACCCGAGTCTAAATATCGTTGTCTTAGTACTCACATAGATATTAGGGTCGAAATCATTGCACCAGGCATCAAGGAAAATCATGTTCTATGCGTTGGAGTGTTTGAGACCCATGATTTATGATTGGTTCACCCTCACTATTGGCCAAAATGAAGAGCTAGTTGAAGGACTGCAAACTTGGGAGAATGAGGAACTTTGGGTTCACATCCATATTGTGTAGTTTTTACTTTGAGAGGGTTCCAACTTTGAGCCCTAGAGTAGAGATTAATCCACAAGGAATATGTGATCTAGCCATGTCACGGTGGACCGAGGTGATGAGGTGGCTGGGAGGTGGTAGGGTGCCAATTCCCTACAATGATGTGTTATTTCACTAGTGGCACCGATAGGTCATAGCCATCGATGACTATCCCTATGATGGGATTGACTACCGACGAGACCGTGACATGCCATTGCCACCAGGATCCACCTTTGGAGAGATCAATGAGAATTGGTTTTTATATAATTCATTTTTTTTGTGTTTTTCAATTTGATAAATGCAAACAAAAAAAATGCAAATATTTTTGGTACGATATCATGTATTACCAGTTATTTTCTTACGCATACGTAGATTCACGAGGACCAAAAGGGTACCCATGAAATAAACACAGGGGTAGAGGAGATGATATGGTAGGAGGGTACATGGAGAGAGTTCTCCAAAATGTGCAGGGAAACCTATCTCTTCTGATGCATAGGATTCCTATGGTCCAGGTAGAGGATTTGCCAGAGCTGATGCAGAGGAAGGTGGTGGGTGTAGCCCGTGCATGGGTGAGACTCTTCCAACGTCTTGCAAATGCCATAGTGTGTTATCATGACATGCATTCGGTACCACAATCTTAGATTCCATGGTTATGCGATTTACCGATCGTAAATGTATTTTGAGGGCATGGGCCTAATTTTGTACTATGACACCATATTTTTTGGACTTTAAAGGATGAAATATAAAAAACATTTTGGTCTTTGAATTTACTTGTATATTTTACAATGGATGAATGTATGAATTTTTGTTTTCTTTACTTAGTTATGTGACAAATTCCAATCTAAAATTTAATTAGCATATGCATCAGATACCTGATTAGAACTTCTAGGGATGTGATTATAAGTAAGAAAATAAAAATATCATTCCAAAAGTCATACTCATAAGAAATGTTAGAGTAACGTAGGATTTCGCACTCATTAACTACCATTCAACTGACATATAACTAACTAGGAGTCCAATAAAACTTCTAAATATCGAAAACCATGTGAAATGGCATCACGTAATAGCTTTATAACAACGTTATACTCAGCCACATTATCCATTGATGGCTCCAGAAAAACGCTAGGTCTAAAGACACCAATTTTCCCCTTCGGCTATCATTAAGGAGCTCGATCCCGAAAAACCTTCATTTAGGCCCTCAAAATGGCCCCGGAAGTTAAAACTGCTAAAAATAGTAAATTGCGAAAATTGTCAGAAAACTATTTTGAGCCAGTTGGAAAATGTGGGTGGCCATCGATATCCATCTGGATCAAACAACCCCCTTCCCTCATGGGGATTCTGCGATCTCCCGGTGTTGGATCTTCAACTCCTGAACCAAATTGGTTCCTCGGGCCTTCAACAGACCTTGAACGATTGATTCACACACAAGTCCCCTTGATGTCACCTGGAAGTTTGGACTACTTGCAACCTCGCTCTTTAGCACTTGACAACACCGATTCGTGAGTACTAGTTCATGCTAGACTCTTTCTCCTCTGTGACTGCGGGCTATAACCTCAGGTCAATCCCTTCGCCACTTCGGGCTCCGACGATATTGCAACCTCCTCCTTTGGTTCCTCTCGAAACACCTTTCTCTGAATCCATGGGTCTCTGCCATGTGTCTTCCTTGGATCTGATGGTCCAACTATACTTCGGGTTTCGCAACTCCATGAAACTTCACTTACTCCATGTTTACTTCCTCCGGACCTCTAACTCCTGGATTCTTTAATCCGTTGCCATGTGTCTCTCTGCATCCAACGGTTAATATTAACCTTGTGACTTCGATGATCCCACCTCTCTATCACTTTGAAATACTCTTAACTCTAAAAAGTTGAAACACCTCACGGCTAACCTCTGTGCAACTTCTCTCGATCTAACTGTTGTTGTAGCCTACACCTAGACCCAACGGTTCCTATAGCTCCTCCTCCATGCTACTGCGCTCTCCTCTCGAACTTGGGATATTTCAAAATACTCAAAGGTTGCGACCTTTGAACCTCCCTCTGCAAGACCGACCACTTGGTCACTACGCTGGCATTACTAGAAACATTGTCTCTCCTGAGTTTTGTTCCTCCGAGGGTTTATAGACCTTGGGCACACTTCCTCTGCGGTTCCCCCAAACACTCAAAAACTTCAAACTTAGAAAAATATTTCTAAGTTCCTCCTGTGCACTCCTTGCACTTGTTCACCTTGAGACTCCAAAGGTATCTGAGAACCTTTCACGCACTTCTTGCGTTACACCAGTTCACTCCTCAACACTTAGCTCAGTTTGGTCCTATGCACACCTTGCACAAGACTTCTTCAAACTTCACTCTCCTCCGAGAAACTATGCACTCCTTACACACTTCCTACCAAACCTCCCCTCTATCTCTCTTGAAGTTTAGAGTCATGTCAACGACTCTCGACCTGCGCACTCCTTGCGGGCATTGTGCACTCCTTGCACTGAAGCTTTCAAGAAGAAAAACAATTGAAACTTACAGAAACCTTACAGGTTTACACTCATAGCCATGAAAACATACTCATGCATATAAACACATAAAACAGAGAAACGAAAGGAAGACATCACATGTACTCGAATGAACTCAGAAATTGAGAACACCATACCGAAAACATATAAGTATAGACATAAACCTTATAGACAGGAAAAATTGCTTTTATATTGTCTTTGGATGTTTGTACAAATGTTTACAAAGGCTGGACTACAATAGAGTCTCAACGCTTACTCTCCTCTCTTCCTCTCTCTCTCTCCTTACTCGAATGAATCATTTCGATACAAGAGATATTTACAAAAGAGGGGCTCTTCGAGCTCTCCCTCGAACTCACCTAACTCTCATTAATTACATTAAATTACATTCAATGGGCATCCAGTCCGAACCAAATCTTGATCCCATTAGCCTGTCAGCCATTAAAGGTGACCTTATCTATAGCATGTACAAAGACATCGATTTGGCTCTTCCAACCCTACAATATTTAATTTGCTTTAAATAGATTTAAAATTTAAAGTTTGAGGGAAAAATGAGAGGGTTGGCACCACTCCCCTCCTTGAATGTGCGTGGATGTGTTGAATAGCTGGCGCGCTGCTTAGGTGGAAAGGATGCCTCTGCATCATTAAACATGTGAATATGGGACTCATCGAAGATGATTTAACTGAGCATTTTTTATCCTCCTTGAGCTCGCTAAAAAACAAAGAGGTACTCGCCTATCTGGGTGGGGGAGAATTTGAGAAGTGGGTCAAGTCTTTTACATTCATGGTAGCTTTTTGTTGCCCATGATCATGGCACTTACTTGTATCTTGGGTCTATCACTTTTCTTTGTTCCATTTGAATCCGATGTGTCATCATATTCTTTTGATTCCTTCAAAAGAGAACCTCTGGTTGTCGTCACATTCCATGCGTCATCATACTCTTTCGACTCCTTCGAAGAGATCTATTGGTTGTTGTCACATCATCACATCTGTCATTCATGCCATGTTGAGTCAATGCTGCCAAGTCATTCCTTGTGTCTCCATATGTTCAAGGGAAGTCAACCTCTACATTTTCACCCATGTGTCAGTTCACCATCATTTGATCCATCACTATTCATCGCTATCATGATTTGTTTTGTGTCGATGATGGGGGATACATCATGGCCCTCCTTCTCTCTCAACCCTCCCGTAAGAAAATAGAATGGTTTGCTAGGAGTATGTTAGTGTCCATTTGTTAGAGTCTCTCTCACTTGTAGGGAATCCAAGTGAGGGGAACTCAACCTATCCGCAGGGGGAGAATTCTCACAACATGGGTAAATAACATTCCATAGGATAATTTGTTAGATATATTTATGGGCTCTATAAAGGAGATTGTTCAACATGAGGTGCATCTCTTCAAACCTAAATCCTTGGACCATGCTTTTAGTGTGGAAAGGAAAGTTTGAAAGTAAAATTATGGCTACTAGAAGGGTGGCCACTAACAACTATAGAGAGTACCATGTTCCCTCTCCTAACCTCACTCAATCTACAAGGCTGACACCTCAACAAATGGATGAAATAAGAGAAAAAGGAATATGTTTAATTTGTGATAGAAAGTATAGTAAGGGGCATAAATGCAGTGAGAGGAATTTTTTCTACATATATTGTGAAAAGGAAGAAGATCAAGAATTCGAACTACCATAAGATCTAGAGCTATAATAGACTACTCCAACCATATTGTGACATGCATTGGTTGGAATCAGTACACTACAAATCCTCAATATAGAAGTACATATCAAATAAAAAGGTAACAGTGTTGATTAATTTTGGTAGTACCCATAACATCATTAATTGTATATTAGAAAAAAATATCAATTGCTTTATTTTTTTCAGTGGAAAAAAAATTGTATTCATAAAAAAGAGTATGCATATTTATTTCTCTATCTTCATCCTAACATCCTTTACGTATTCATCATAGACTTGTCTACATGTATTGCATTAAAAACATATCTATTATGTACATATCACAAAATAATTTTTGAAACTTTTCAATAAAGGAAGGATCCCTCCCTCAATCAGATCACACTAGCAAAGCTACAACAAGAAATACTTTTCATCACATAGAAGCCCATCAAAGAATTATTGAGCTATGAAATAACCAGAGTTTAGCATTAACGCTTCCTTGGAAAGGTCGTCCACCAAAGTGTTGAGTTCCCTATAGATGTGTGCAAAAGAATGTCATTCAAACTCATCCATGGAAGATTCAATGTTGTTTAGGAGAGGATGTAATTTAACCACCTAATTTTGTATCTTGTTTTTTTCCCATTCGATTGTAACCTTAGAGTCCCCAAACACCTGTACCTTCCTCAGATTCAACATATTTGCATAAAACAATAAAGTTCACAAATCCCCAATATCTTCCTTCATGTTCAACCCTCTTCCTAATGCATATTGAATCTCGAGGTAGTGCTCTTTGGATATGTGGATGACCACACCAACTCTGCATAAGGTCATATGTCCCTGACTTTCCTTGTCAAAAAATTCCCACGAGACTCCTTCATGTAGCTCTGACATCATTGGGTTCTTCATTTTTTCCTTTTTGATCTTGTTTTTTAATTCAAAGGACATATTAACAATCATCCTAGTGATCCCCTCCTCTGGGATTTCCTTTTTCTGTAATATCACTAAATTTCTATCCCACCATATATATTAAATAAATATACCAGAAGCTTAACCAAATTTGTTTTCCAACTGCAATTTTTTCCAATTGAAAAACCATTCTTATATGTTTTCACTCTAAATTTTCTCCTTTCCTTTAAACAAATATAATACCGTTGCCCATACTTCCGTCGAAAACTAACACAAAACAAATAAATGTGTTGCATTTTCCTCCTCAACTTTACATACAACACACCTCCTAGGCATCTGCCATCCTCGTCTTTTTCTTACGTCCCATGTAAGAAGCTTTCGATGAATGGATAGCTAGAAAGTCATTTTCACTTTTAAAGGAGCATGGAACTTCTAGATTCCATCCCACCACCATTGATTTGTTCCTTTAAAGGCTTATTCATCTAAGGAAAGGTATAACAACTTGGCATTGAATTGGCCATTGAGAGGATTTTTCGTCCATCATAGAGAGTCAAAGTTATCTTCATTAAGGCATATAAAATTTGACTTAAACATGTTTATATTCATTCAATTGATCCTCTTTGTCCCCTTCTATCCTTAGATTAGTCAGGGATTTCTAGATTAATCTACCCATCTCATCTAGTCCTCCCCGTTTTGCAATGCAAATAGAATAAATTCCTACACTTTGAAGATAAAAAATTAAGTTGAAGGGGAGTTTACAGGTGTTTGAAGCTCCTTCCCATGGATCCTCTCCTATTCAAATGCTCTTGACCTTCCCATCCTTCCATACTAACTGATATCCTATGAGCGAGACCACCTCCACCAATGCTTTCCAGACTATGGAGCATTTCACCACAGATTTGACTAGTTCTCTGAGCCAATCCACAAATGTTCTTCCTGGGAAATATTTAGATGCCATTACCCACCCCCACAACATCGAATTGTGGACTAGCCTCCAAAGGCTTTTAGTCATCAGTTCCTTAGTAAACAAAAATAATTTTAGTCATCAGTTCCTTAGTAAACCAAAAGAATTTTAGTCATCGGTTCCTTAGTAAACCAAAAGAAGTTTTTTACCCCCCATATTCCCATATGTTTTGGCATTGCAATCTGGTTCCATTTTACAAGGGGAATTCCTGCAACATCTTTCTTGCCTGACCATAAAAACTAAAAGAAAAATTCCTTATGCATGTGAGAATATTCTTGGGTATCTTTGTGATAGAGGCCCAATTCATTGGTATACTACTAAGCATTGAATTTAAAGAACCAATTGGCCTCCTCTAAACATAAAACAAAAGGTCTAGTATGAAATTTTTTCCTAAATTTTTTTGGAAGCCACAACCAATCATCCACCCTATAGCCACTATGTTTCAACTCGAAAACAAGGTACTTGATCCCTTATTCTATGTGTTTTCTATTGAATGGTAACAATTGCACCAAGTGGATCATTAATTCTTCTTTAATAGAGCAGATCAACATTGAAGATTTAGACATATTTGTTTGCATGCTAGTGGCATCACAAAAAACATCTTGAATGGCCTTCATATATTGAAATTGATTTAAATTACCTGCACCAAAGATCATGACATTGTCAACAAAAACAAATGCATAAGAATAAATTTAGGGGAAACTTTTATTCCTTCCAAGAGACCACCATTTTTTTCCTTGCCAAGGATTATGCTCAAACCCTCAACAATGATTATAAATAGGAAAGGAGACAAAGGACACCCTTGCCTCAATCCCCTAGAAGACTTGAAGAAGGAAGACGGTGATCCATTGATCAAAAAGGAAAATGAGGTTGACTCCACACATCCCATGATCCAATTGACTAAAATAAGATTCATACCCATCTTGATTAGAGCCAGTCTTAGGAATACCCATCTAACTCTATCATATGCCTTTGACATGTCTACTTCAACAACTAAGGTTGGAAAGATTTTTTACTTAATGGAGTGGAGCACCTCCTGCACCAATGCCACAACATCATGAATTTTCCTCTTATCAAGGAACCCAAAATTTTCCTCAAATATCATCTCGCTCAAGATAGGTTTTATCCGATTGGCTATTATCGTGGAAATTAACTTATAGATCAAGCTGCAACAAGAGATTGATCTGAAATCCTCAAAATACATTGTTTCTTTTTTGGGTGGATTAGGGCCAAGAAGGTCTTGTTTAAGGAACCAAGAACTTTGCCTGATTGTTGAGATGTTCAAATTACCTTTAACAAGTCATCTTTTATTAAGTCATAAAAGCCTCGAAAAAAATTCATTATAAGCCCATCTGGTGCATGGCTTTTGTTTTTTCGAAAGTCTTCAAGGGTGGCCAATATTTCCACCTCTTGGAATTCATATTGGATAGAGACATTCATCTCCTCATCTATAGGTATAGGAAAGAGATCTACTACCTTTAATATTTCTAAAATAGGGCAACTTGGAGGTTTTAAAAAAAGGCCAGAGAAGAAATCCACCCCATCCTTAGCAATCTCTTCGAAAGAATAGACTTTTTGACCCTCCCCATTCAAAATTTTTGTTGTTGAGTT
This sequence comes from Picea sitchensis, assembly GCA_010110895.2. Classification (NCBI taxonomy): domain Eukaryota; kingdom Viridiplantae; phylum Streptophyta; class Pinopsida; order Pinales; family Pinaceae; genus Picea; species Picea sitchensis. The sequence goes on along the minus strand of SNQJ01S0227043.1, from coordinate 13,525 downwards.
AAGATGCTTTCGGTGTTTTGCATAACTGTGAAAGAATTCCATATTGTTGTCGCTTCATGTAACCATACCTCTCTACATTTTAACCTCCACTTGGATTCCTCTAAGTCTAGAATCTCTTGTTTTTTGGTTAGTAATATTCTTATCTCTTTATCCTCTTCCTTAGAAAGGGAATCCACTTCTTTGTTAATCAACAACTCTATGAGCCTACCATATAATTCCTTCAAATGAGCTTTATTTTTAAGGTTAAATCTCACAACCACATCAAGGAGACTTGTAATACCTTTACCAAATTGTATTCCATTTGTTGTATGAAAGAATATCGTGCATCCTCATGCAAGTGAACCCATGTGTCTATTATAAGACTCATGTAGTCGCTTTCCTTTAACCAAGTTTGATTGAAATTAAGGGGAGAAAGGGGTTTGAAAACACTTTTTGAGATGTTGATCATGATGGGCATGTGGTCTGAGATTCCTCTCACTAGGATGGACGATTTAATGATCCACATGTTTTCCAACATTTTGTCAGCAACCAGGGACCTATCTAGCCTTTTAGTGTCTAGATCCTCATCCTTACACATGTTTCTCCACGTTTGAGACACCTTGNGGGGGGGGGTCTGAATCAACAAGATTATGAGACACAATCTAATGAGTGAAATAACCTTCCATAGGATCCCTCCTAGGGTGTCTTCCTCGAGAAAGCCAGACTCACTAAGACCTTCCCAAAAGGGACCTTTATCAACATAAGGACCATAGATATTTAAAATTATAAAGGATGTCGCCATAGCGATATCCTCCACATCAATAACAATTATTGATTGAGAAGTCATTGAGGACACAAATTTGAAATATGAGCTCCATGTCAAAAGGATCCCCCTAGAAAAACCATGTGAATATCACATAGAAAGACCAATCCCATAACCAGGGACTGAAAGAATCCATCTCCTTTTCCCCTGAACACATAGTCTCATATATCAATATTATGTCTAGTTTACAATCCACTATCAAACACTCGAGGGCCTAATTTTTTGAGGCACCCCCTACCCCACGTGCATTGAATGAAAATATGACCATTTAGAACCCTTAACCATGTCTTTCCCCACTCCAAGGGCCCTAACAATCATGGATCAACTTTTATTTTTCATTTCCTTCATCGCTTGATATTGGGATTTCAACATAAACAAATTTATCCCTACTTGAGGAGCCCCCACCTTCTCCCTCACAAACCCTCTAGACATAGATTTCGATATATCTTTTTTAAATCTCAACCTCAAAAAATATTTTGATTTTACTGTAGAGTTTCAAGAGGAATATTATGAGAGTGAGGCTAGAGGGTTTGCTAAGGATGAGGGTTCCAAGGAAGTCCGGGGGACCAGACCCATACCTTGACAAGGTTTGGAGGGGGGGGGGGGATCAGAGCTGAAATCTACACAAGGGATGCTAGGGATTTCAAGGACCTTCACGAAATCATTGGAGAGGAGAGGTAGGTCTTAATGATCCTTGGAAGGTTCCACGGAGAAGCACTTTTCATTCCTCGTCGTATTCTTATCATTATTTGAAAGGTACAAAACTTTTGAGGGAGAGAATAATCATTTACCAATGCATGCAGATGCTCGACCATCTAGAACTTGGATACCTAACCTTGAATCTTGGGCCTGTAAGTTTGAAACCTGCGAAGTAAAGTAATGCATATAGATTCTTGAGCAAAACAAAAATTAATCAATGGCTCATTCACATAGTACACAAAGATTTATACCAGAAACTCTCAACCGGGGAAAACCTTTCTTATTTCATTATATCGAATTTCACCATTCACCATACAATATATACAATGTTTTTAGGTATTTAGTAGATACCAAAACCCTAATCCATTAATCCAGGATTAATTTAGAAAACTGCTAAAAATAGCAAAAACCGTCCAAAAACAAAATTTGAGGCACTGCCCCGAACGCTGCGCATAACCAGGGGGGGCATACTTGCCCCCCCCTAGGACCCCCCTAGGAAGAACCCGACGCACATGACACAAACAACACTACTACAAGGGATTGCCAGATGCAATTATCGAATATGACGCACCCACACACACACATGCAAAGAATATAACACATACCCAACATTCTCCCACTTGTTGTTTTATTTGCATCCAGGGGCGATAGGATTATATATAGTCAACAATCCAGGGTAACAATTCCCATTGTTACTCTACACCAGGAGAAATTTTCTTTGCTCACAGACTTTGTCAATGAATCTACAACATTCTTCAAAGTGTCAACCTTTTCTAGTAACACCTTCTTTTCCTCAACCATGTCTCTCATAAAGTGATACTGAACATCAATATGCTTTGTCTTCAAATGATAAGATGGGTTCTTTTCCAGGAAGATTGCACTCTGACTGTCACAATCTAATCTCACTGCTTGTTGTACCAACCCAATACCCGA
>SNQJ01S0227041.1:2042-14560 GCA_010110895.2 Picea sitchensis | reverse complement strand
TGTAGAATGGATTCATGAAAATACTCTTTGTGTAAACCTACTTGTTGGAGATTAATGCAAGATTGAATTCGGTGTTTTTGTCTCTCTTAGAAGTTAACATATGGTGATATAAAAGCTTCCATGTTTAGGAATCATTTGGTATAGCTGATCCATCTTGGTAATCTTATTGTAAATTGTTAGTGTAGATTTTTCATTTCATGTATTTATTTATTTTGATTTCATGATAATTTGTTTGATTTCACTATTCAAATTTGTTGCAAAGTGTGGTAATGCAGGAAAAGTTGGATTTTGTTGCAAAGTGTGGTAATGCAGGAACAGTTGGATATCCATATTTCACCATACATGATCTTTAATGGAGCATCCCACTTGTTAGTTTATTTTCTCCAGGAGATAGATCTTAAGTTCATAGTTTCATTTCATGAGCCTCTAATGAACAGATTTGTCACCTAAGAAAGAACCTTACGATTCATTGTTTGCTTGAGAAGTTTTTTTATCATTTTTCCCTTCTAAGTTTGGAGTTGTATTGTTGAAATGTGCCTAGATTTGATTGCTAGTTTTTGTTAAGAGTAGAAGCTACAAATAACTAATTCAAAGTCCATATTTCCACTTCATGATCTTGTAAATGGACAAGGCATTATCTGAGAAAAATCTTTTGAGTGCATGATTGCAAGTTTTTCTTTCTAATTTATGAATTGTGTGAAGAGTGTTATCTTTGAAGTGTGAAAACAAAGTATTGGTGTTTATATGAGTTTCTTGATTGAACTATACTCATCAGACATAGGAACCTATCTGTTATCAGCACATATAGTGCATCAACTCTTTTGATTATGAATCTCGGTTGATAATTTATGTTTGGTAATATATTATGCAAATAATTGCACCAACAAGACTAAACCTTTTGGGTCATTCTCGTGAAAGCGATCAGTATTGAATCAAAACTCCAATTGATTCAACCCTTCCTATTTGGATTGAGCAGTTTATTTTACCATGTAGAAGCCTATATGGAATCCATAAGGTATGAACGCCTGCGTCTTATATTTTACAAGAGTAACATTATAACCTTCCAGGATGGTCTGGTAATAGATTTCTTCGATTACTAGTTGATCAGGGACATACATAGGTAACAGATGTGGTTCTCTGTTGGCTTCGAAAACCCTAATGTAGGTATTGTGCTCATCCAGGTACCAGTGGACAACTTTTGATATAATCTTTTTTCCGCGTCGGACAGTGTTGGGAACTCTTTCTTGAACAGTAAAGAATGAACATGTGTGAAAAATTGATAACAAATGAGAGAGTAGGATTTCTTGTACCTGTTCTCCCTCAAGTTGTTGAAATATACATGGACCAAGAGTTTTGAGGTGTGCCAGCATAAGTGCATTCCAACAAAGTCATTTCTCCCATAGATGACATCCAATAGATAAGACACCATGTAGAAATATGGATTCTCTCCTTCATTTGGTATCTGAGATTGTCATATGCAGGTGGTCAGTTGTTTAGAAATGATGGTTCCCCAGTTAAAACCTATACCAAAAATGGCTACAGTATAAGATAAAGACATCCAAACCTATGAACACCCGAAGAAGTCTTTCTCCCCATGCAATCGGTAGAGGAGGTCCATTAGATAGATGTATGGCTCCCTTAGGTTGGTCGTCGAGTACCATCCGGAGGTCCGATTTGTGAATGTTTTATCCTCTCTCCACCACGAAGCCATCACCTCGTTGGTGTCATGTTTCTCTTAGAAGTTTATAACAAAATCAGTATTTAGTCTCTCCTCTAGCCCTCTGATCTTGTAGTAAGTTTGGACCTCTATTGGAAGGAAAACCATGACACACTCATCATTGTCGTCATTAATCAGACATTTTTGAGTGTCTGTGTGGTCAATAAGCCATTTCAGGAGTTCAATGTAGGGGAAAACTAGAGTTCTACTCGCTACCATGTGCAGGTATGCCTTTCGAACATTCGGGAGGACTTTGTCATTGAGCTTCCTTGTATCATGGTCGCTATGTGGAGTATATTTGGGGAATTCCTCCCACTTGATTTCCTTGAAAATATCTTCCAATCATGGGAATATTGTTTTGTTCCTGATGTTCGCCTGTGTGTCTCTAAAGGCTAAAGGCTGACCGAAAACCTCTTTGGTGGATGTCTTAATGACGGGAACCAGTTTTGGAGCAAATTCCAGTTGTTTTATGACCGCTGGTGAAGAGCCTTCTCACACCTATGGTTCGTTTAGCTTTGGTTCTCTTAGATATTTTCTGGTGGTAGGTTTCTTTGGAGGCATTGTTCCTGTAACCGAAAATGATCCTTTAGGCATGTGTACAGGATAACATTGGATGAAAATGTATGAAATTAATCATAAAACACCGATAGACCGGTACATACCTATAGAGCTTTCTAACTATTGTTTAATACTCACTGGACCTTGGAATCTTTCCCCGGATTTCTCTTCTCACTCCTCTGGATGTTTTGAAGTTCTTTTCACACAGAAAAATATTGTTTAAAAAGGACTCAAGAGGATTTAATGGGAGAGATCCTACCAGGCGTATCAATCAATTAACTCGAGTGATGCATGAGATTCAAAAAAACCTACCGCCAAATCTATGCAAATAAATTCTATGTGGGTTGACGGTGGGGGCGTCGAGGGTGATGCATGGTATTTATATGTTCAAATGGTCCTTTTGATTCATGCACATATTAGAAACTAATGCAGGATTTTTGGAATTAATCAGTTCTTTAAATGTTTTGGATCCATCGTATCTTAGAGACAAAACATCCCATCGTATTGCTTTATTAGTGGGTATATCAGGAATCAATGATATCCTTGTGTATGTTCCCATTGGTATCCTCCTGAGAAACCTTCGACGCCGACTAATTTCGTCGTACGATGTTGATGTGGAAGAACTGGTTCGTGATGCGACATGGGTATTGGGAGCTAGTAACGACTCATTGGAGAACTGGATTGTACATCTAATTACTCGGGTAACCATTGTTAGCCCTCGACCAAGTTTTGGAGAACCTTGGTCGTGTTTGACTATTTTTGGGACTTCGACAGGAAGGTCAAAGATGGAGCACCCAGGAAAAGCGGAGATCACGGGATATTGCCCCCTTTTTATGAGATTTTTGGGTTTAGAGCTTATGTAATGGGTATGGGATGTCAGCCCATGGGTTTACACATGCTTAGGCCTCATTTGTAAATGTATAAATAAGTATCTAGGCCATGTAAGAATAAGTCGGATCAGATCTAAGTTGGCCTTGTGCAAGATATGTAAATATTTCCAAGTGTGATTAGTTGTAAGGGCTCTGTGCATACTATGTGTTGAGAACTTGGAGAGCTAAGTGCAAGTGATTGTAAGAAGGCTCTGTGTTGTGTCGAACTTGGGGAAGGAGTATCTGGTGAAGTGCATGTAGATCGCATGTCCTATGCGGAGTGGGTTTTGAGTCTCTATGCATGTAAGAAGATTGAAAGAAGATAATAAAGAAGGCGAAGAGTTGGTGGACGTAGCCCCATGCTGGGGGTGAACCACGTATATCCTGTGTTATGACTACTTTTTGTTATTGATGTGATTTTTTCCTAGTGTCAAATATTTATGTATGTTAGATACATCTGATGTAGTACCTTAGTTCTTAATAACATGAATGAATTCTAGATATGTTTGATGCTATGTGATAAATGGTGAACTATGCTTAGATCTTGTTGAATACTACGTTGTTATGTAATTAGGGTTTTTAAATGTGATGTGAATAAGGTTCAAGGACTAATGAATGCTAATTTTTAAGTGCTATGTTAAGTATTGTGATCACAGATCTGTGTCGCAGCTAGGTTGTAGACACTTGAGTCCTACAATCCCCCCCTGCCTCTACCACAAGTGAGACTTCATCTTCTTCAAAGGTGTTGCTGAAAGGGCTAGTAGTTAGGGTTTTGTTGGTGCGTTGTTGAAGCATTGAACCCCAGGTCTACCCCTATGCCAAGAAATTGTTTTGTTGCCAAGACTTGAAACTGTGATTGTTGGGAACTAAGGAAAAGAGAAAGCTGTGTGTGTAGATATATTGTTGTAGTGTGCAATACTCTACTTAAATTGTGAAGAATTGTACCAACAAGATAAATTTGATCTGAAGAAAAGAGGTATGATCTTAAAGCTTAGTGCTCTGATAAACGTAAGATAAGTGGAAATTTTTGTTTCGAAAGAGTGGATCTAGGTATATTTGATAGATTTTTTCCTAGTCTGAAAACTAGGGCAAAACTCGAAGAAAGAAGATATGATATGAATAGATCTGATAGAAATAGTGAAAGATATGTTATTCTTATGAATATAAATAATTTTTGGACTAACAAGTGGATGCAGGAACCTAGAAATAATTTTTTGCAAGTCCATCATTGTGATCTCATTGCGCAGTACAGGAAAGGTTGGGGATCGTTTAAGAGAAAGAGAGGATTGACATTATGTTATAATTGTAGAATACTGGGACATCTTGCTAAGGAGTGCTCTGGTAGAGGTATTATTTGTCTTTGTTGTAAATCTACTGGAAATGAAGTGTTAGATTTCCCTAGAATGATTGCTAAAGTTGAGAAGATGAACATGAAACAAGAAAACCATGAGGAAGGTCAAGAGACTAAGAATATGCTAAAGAACCAGAAAGAATCCGAGGTTATATTATTGCAGATGAAAGAAACATTGAATGATCATAGAGACATCAATTTATCATAGATCTTAAAAGAGAAAGAGTGCATAGAGACAAGAATAGGAGACCTCGACATAGACAGTGTATTGGATGCAAAAACACAGGTTAATATCATGACAGAAAGTACTAGGGAAATGTTAGTCAAGTTTGTTATGGTTCCTTCATTGGGAGGAATAGGATTGTTTAAAGGAAAGATGATAACCCTATGTGGAAGACTTACTCATGTTTCTATGAGTGCTCATGGAACATCAATAAAAGAAGAATTTCAGGTCATTAAGTTTGTTGAGAACAATGCCCCTTTTGCACTTTTGTTAGGAAGGACTTGGATTGAGAGAGATCGGATCCAAAGGAAAGAAGAAGAGGAAGCTATAGAACAGAAAAATAAAGAATTAAGGGATTTCATGGCTAAGAGAATAACACACTTAATATAATAATAATAGGACAAGTCGAAGCAACTGAGGGCTAGAGACCTGGCTGTCGAAGTTGAAATAATGCAAGAAGGCTTAAATAACTTATCCATGCAAAAGAGAAAAGCACCTACTCTAGAAAACGTAAAAGAAAAAGAATTACCCTCGAACCCTGTGAAAGACCCTTAGCAGTGATAAGTTACTATGATAAGAAAGGATAAGAACTAGAATGGAAAGAGGAATCCAGAGACACAGATCACCAGAAAGAAAGAAAGAAAGATCATTAAGAAGAAGGAAAAGGTACAAAAATTATAGGAGGTCCCAGAGAGGACTTCGTAGAAGGAAGGCTTGCAGAACTTGAACCTCGTCAGAATAGAAAAACAACATCGACTGGCACTTTGCCACGGCAAAGAAATATGACCGTTGGAGGCATCCTGACCATTACAATGACGCTCTAGAACAACTAGAAACACAATTATTGCCGAAAAGATTGCCATTGGACTATTGGGACCACGCCATAAAGAATGGAATTGTATTGATTGAGTCATTCCTTCCTATTGGAGGAGTTTGTTACAATGTTTTCTATTTAACACGTCGGATGTTTCACTAGGGACACTTTTGCAAATTGTGATTATCTAGGCCTGACACAGATGGAAGAGGAAAAAGATGAGAGCCAAGTGTGGAAGCTTTCTGAAGCCATTCAACAACTCTAAGTGAGAGTAGCAGAACTAGAATTGCAAGCAATATCGAGCACTCTTCAGTAAGTTCAAGATCAAAGGGAAGAAAATTCTTGGAGAGTAGTTGGAAGAATCAAGGCATTGACCTTAGAATGAAAACAACTCAGCAATTGAAGTGCATAGACCTATGAGCGCCTTCCAAAGGACCCAGAACTAAGGATGTTGGAGTCACAGCTCTCGGAAGCCAAGAAACAAGAAGCGACATTACAGGCACAGTTGAAGCTACTCTCAGTGGTCGAGAAGATGAAAAGGTCAGAAGAACAACATGCAGTTTAGTAGCAAGTCCATTCCATCCAGAGTAAAGTCATGTAAGTGACCCAGAGACTTCAGTCGATACAAGATGAAGCCTACACACTTTTTGAGGAGATCGAAGGATAAGGAACATAGCTGGAACAAATGGTCACCAAAGTGGAACAACACTTGGAAGGACTTGTCATCGAGAAAATAATTCAGGAGTTCACCGAGTAGGAGGCTCTGGCAAAGAAACAAGTCGAGGAAGATTGATCCAAGCTCGAGGCCTTTGAAGAGGAGGTGCCCATATTAGAGTGATGTGGGACGAGTCACGTGTGAGTGTTGGGGGCTTGTTGGCCCTCGACCAAGTTTTGGAGAACCTTAGTCATTTTTGACCATTTTTGGGACTTCGACAGGAAGGTCAAAGATGGAGCACCAAGGTGAAGCATAGATCACAGGATCTCACCCCATTTTTACGAGATTTTTGGGTTTAGAGCTTATGTAACGGGTATGGGATGTCATCCCAAGGGTTTACCGATGCTTAGGTCTCATTTATAAATGTATAAATAAGTAGCTAGGCCATGTAAGAATAAATTTGATCAGATATAAGTTGGCTTTGTGCAAGATATGTAAAGGTTTCTAAGTATGATTAGTTGTAAAGGCTCTATGCATACTATGTTTTGAGAACTTGCAGAGCTAAGTGCAAGTGATTGTAAGAAGGATTTGTGCTATGTTGAACTCGAGGAAGGAGGATCTGGTGAAGTGCACATAGGTATACTATCCCATGCAAAGTGGTTTTTGAGGCTCTATGCATGTAAGAAGATTGAAATAAGATAATGAAGAAGGCAAAGAGTTGGTGGACATGGCCCCACGTTAGGGGCGAACCATGTATATCCTGAGTTGTGATGGATTTGTGTTATTGATGTGATTTATGCTTAGTGTCGAATCTTGATGTATGTTTGATACATATGATGTAGTAGTTTAGTGCTTAATAACATGAATGAATGTTAGATATGTTTGATGTTATGTGCTAAATGGTTAACTATGCTTAGATCTTGTTGAATACTGCATTGTTCTATAATTAGGGTTTTTACCTACAATGTGAATAAGGGTCAAAGACTAATGAACATTAATTGTTAAGTGCTCTGTTAAGTATTGTGATCACAGATCTATGTCCCAGTTAGGTTGTAGAAACTTGAGTCCTATAACCCCCCTTCCTCTACCTCGGGTGATACTTCATCTACTTCCCAGGTGTTTCCAAAAGGCCTGGTAGTTAGGTTTTGGTTGGTGCGTTGTTGAAGCATTGAATTCTGGGTCTACCCCTGTGCCAACAAATGGTTCCATTGTCGGGACCTAAAAATGTGATTGTTGGGAACTGAGGAAAAGAGAAATCTCCATGAATATATTTGTTGTTGTAGTGCGCAGTACTCTAATTGACTTTTGAATCTTCGTGCCAAGAAGAGAAGTTTTATCTAAAGAAAAGAGGTAATATCTTAAATGTTGGTGCTTTGATAAATGTAAGATAAGTGGAAAGTTTTGTTTCAAAAGAATGGAAGTAGGTATATTTGATATATTTCGTCCTAATCTGAAAACTAGGGAACAAATCGAAGAAAGAAGATATGATATGAACAGATATGATAGAAATAGTGAAATATATGTTATTCCTATGCATAGAAAGAATTTTTGGATGAACAAGTGGATGCAGGACTAAGTGCTATTTTAACTATTGTGATCAAAGATCTATTTCCAAACTAGGTTGTAGACACTTGAGTCCTACAACCCCCCCTGCCACTACCTCGGGTGAGACTTCATCTTCTTCACAGGTGTTGCCGAAAGGGCCACTAGTTAGGGTTTTTTTGGTGGGATGTTGAAGCACTGAACCCCGGTTCTACCCCTGTTCCAACAACGGCAGATGTCGGATGAGTACAAGCAGTTTGATCATGAACTTCAGTCGGATTCGACCTTTTTTTATAGGAGGCGGTTATTTAAAATAAACCTGGGATTATTGAGGCCGAAAGGTATCGGGGGTCAGCGATTGGGGATTGAATTATCATGTCCTCTATAGGATATCCTTCTAAAACTCGTCGATGCTGAAATTTATTGGGGATCAGACTTCAAATATATTTCCATCACGTATTTCCCTTGTGGGTTATCGTCCTTCAAATCTCCCAATACCGAAAACATTTTGGAATTTGAAGATCAATGACATTATTTCATTCTTCATTCGACCCTTACTGTTTTCACCTTTTACCAATTCTGAATTTCTTAAGAACGTCGGGGAGAAGTCTTGAGTGTCGATTCTTTAATTAAGTGTTAGTCTTTTAAGTTATGTGTTTTCACATGCTCAAGCAAACTTTGAGAGACTCAAATGAGAAAGAAAAGTGATAAGAAAAGGCAACATTTTTCATATTGAAGTAGAATCAGATAGTGCAAAAGATCAAGTGGTACCCCAAAAGTAAAATTTAACACAAGCTTTTTAGGGTGTGTTGAGTGCTCAACACATTATTCACAAATAAGGTGGGGGAGAAAAGCATTGTCAAAAACTATGAAGGATAAATTCCACACCTTTAAAAGGAATCAGGGATTCCATTTCACAAACATAAGTAATGATGTTGTGCAATTTGAGATGTAGGTATTGTCCTACAAATTACTAAGTAAACATCGCAAGTATGAGGTGGTGACTGTAGTGATTGTAGATGCAACAAAGTTCCTAGAGGGGGTCCAAATGAATTTGACGACATTTATACTAAATTAGTTTTTGTTAGATTGTACAAAATCCCAAGAGAAAGGCACGAAAGTTAATTATTCCTTGCTTCTCATCCTGATCACACTAGTTGGCTAGAAGGATCGTAGTGATTGCCAGTTTTTGAAAACATCAAGTAGAGGTAGTGGAGCCACGTGATATGTGAACCTATGGCATACGAAAAAATAGGAAGATATAACTAGATAATAATTCCACATTCTATGTCTATATTGAAGAAATTATACATATCATAATGCACAGAGTGTGCATCATCGCCTAGATTATAGAGACTTACCAGGATATTGTGCATTTTAAAAAAGGGATGCACAACATGTACGTCCAATAAAAAAGAGACCCATGTGTCAGTGGCTACCAACAAGCTACAAGTTGATAATGGATGATGTATGTCTGATTTCCAATGACTAGGAGGAAGAGTAGAAAGTTATAGGGGAACAAACAAAGAACCCTAACAAAAACGAAGAACAAGAAAATTAAGAGGAAAAACAAACCGAGGAACAAGGAAATAGAAAACACAAGGGCACATAGAATACATCGAAGACAGGACCATAAAGAAAATAAATGCAACAAACATTCCAAAGAGAAGGGTTGAAACGAAAATACAAGGGGAAGGGCCTAGTTGTAGTTATGCACAAAAAGATGAAATGCCACAAAGTATCACATGTCTATACTCTGACAGACGATGACATGGATAGAATCGACTACCAATTGTGGGATGTTGCAGAGGAGGAAAATGGAGAAACATCAAAAAAATAAGATGAACTGCACCAGAAGGTGCAGGACCAATTGATAATAATGCCACATTCTATGTCTATATTGAATAAATTAGACGTATCATAATGCACATAGTGTGCATCATCACCCAGATTGTAGAGACTTACTAGGATATTGTGAATTTTAAAGAAGGGATGCACAACATATACATCCAAGAAAAAAGAGACCCATGTGTCAATGGCTACCAACAAGCTACAAGTTGACAACGAATGATGTATTTCTGATTTCCAATGACTGCAAGGAAGAGTGGAAAGTTATAGGGGAACAAAAAAAGAACCCTAACAAAGAAGAAGAACGAGAAAATTAAGAGGAAAAACATATCGAGGGACAAGTAAATGGGAAAAGCAAGGGAACATAGAATACACTGAAGACAAGACCATCAAGAAAATAAATGAAACAAACAGTTTGAAGAGAAGGGGTCAAACGAAAATACAAGGGGAAGGTACTAGCCGTATCTATGCACAAAAGGATGAAATCCCACAAAGTATATCATGTCTATACTCTGATAGATGATGACATGGATATAATCGACTACCAATTGTGGGATTTTGCAGAGGAGGAAAATGGAGAAACATCACAAAAACAAGATGAATTGCACTAGAAGGTGCAGGACTAGTTGATGATGATACAACAACTATTGGGGAAAGTGAGGATAACACTTGAGAGAGGCTTATTTGAAGGACTGCTAATGAACCTGATTGAGGAAGTAGGGACTACCACTTCACTCTTGTCAAGGTTAGTAGTCAGATACATAGTGCTAAATATCCCGTCATATGTATTCGAGTTCCCGATGCAAGAAATGCAAGAGCAGGTGAGAGAACTAATTCATCTCGACTTAGCCATTTATCGGATTCCCACAACGATACTTCAAATACTGCATGATGATATTATGTAGGGTATAAGGTTCAATGTAGAGTTAGTGTCCAAAGAGTTGACCAAGGTGACAACTTAGAAGGAAGAAATGCAGTACAACTATATAAATTCTCTACAAGAGAAGAGAAAGGTTGAAGAAAAAGTTGAAAGAACGTTGAAGGAGAAGAGTGAGGCTGAGGAAAAGGAAGAGAAAGTGATAAAAGAGAAGGATGAGTCCTAGAAAATGGCACAATGGATACAAAAGGTCATCCAATATCTCTATAAGGAGATCCCAGAAGTACCAATGGAAGTAGAGGCCACAATGGAAGAACATGTATCAAGAATTGGTAAATTCATTAAAGGTTTTCTCACCAAGATTGAAGACCTGGAATCACGCACCATGCTACAGACACCTTCTCAATAAAGAGAGAAAATGGCAGGACAAGGAAAACCTTAGTGGAAAATATTAAGAGTCTATACAAGGAGTGCACGAGGTTTTGCAATGAGAGTAAGTATATCTGAACACAACTCACGATGAATCCATAGGTAAAGGAGATTGAGGATATAATAAGAAGTGTACAAGAGTAGTCCTATAAAACCAATGAAAGCATCAACACTCTATCACCTACTGAATGGATGATGACCATTCTTGAAAATAGATGGATATACAATGAAGTAGAGTAGATGTGGGAAGAGTAGAAGAATATTGTGCAGAAATAGGAACCTCTGCAAAAAAAATCACTTGGGATAATAGGGAAATTGGCCATGGTGTAGGGATAGAAAAAGAAAGAAGCACATGAAACTGAGGAGAAACTATGTAGGTCATAGAATTTGTTTTGTAAAAGTAAGAAAAAGTAACCAAGGAAGTCATGGGAGTGTCAGAAAACCTCCAAAATTTCATGGAGGCATTCTCGGGATGATCCATACATGAGTGTTGGGGGCCTATTGGACAGGCATTTTGGATATAGTTTTGAGTAAAATCCTAAGTATGGAGGAGATGCGTAGCAGTATAAGAAAGAAGAGAAGGAAGGAGACAAGTGCACAGTAAATGTGCATTTAGGATTGAAGTTCAAGAAAGAGAATAAAGAAAGAGAATAAATCCAGAGAATAAATCAAGAAGATAAAGAAGGTGAAAAGGAAGAAAAAAAGTTGTGAATGCAAAAGTAGCATGCAGATGAAAAAATAGGAAAATCACACCCGAACAACGAGTCAACATGAGTTGTAATGAGTTAGAATGAGTTATAATAGGGTTTTGGGGATAACCAAGTAGGGTTTTGAGCCCTAAATTCTATGCATAAATATGTAATGGGTTGGGTAGAATAGGTTGTTGGAGAAGAGTGAATATTGTTGTTGATGTTGACAGAATAGACTGAGAATGAAAGAGAGTCTATGTTTGAAGGTTTTTAGAGTGTTGTAGAGAGAGGATTACACTCCAGAGAAGTTAGGTAGGGTGGGGAATAATAGCATGATGAATATATTGTAGCGTAATATGCAAGCCTATATTTATTTAAGAAATCATAAAAAAGAAGCCAGTCATTCTAGACATATCTCAAGGATTTGGTTAACCACGTTAACTATGTGTCTCTATGTGTCTGATTAATGTGATTGTTTATGAATAGTAGGTTCATGCATGTTAAACTATATTTGTTTATTATATTATTATTGTGTAGTACTTATGGATGTTATGGTAACCAAGGAATAATAGACACAGGATAATATGCACAAAGTAGATAAGTAAGAATGAATAAGACAATCGCCTCCCATCCCCTTGTTCCTGCAGAATATTGGTTCCTGCAACCCTAATAGATGCCTCATGTGATATTTCACTTGCATGAAGGTGATTCCAAAAGGGTCGATATATGAATGGTGTTTTTGGTTCGATAACTTGATCCTAGGGTCTTACAACTATGCGCCAACAATCCCCCTGCCTTATTGTTTGCACCCTATTCATCACCTTGTGAGAAAATAAGAGGTGCTTACATGCCCAGTTGGGTCTTGCTGAGCATGACAGCTGTAGAGGAAAGAGTTAGAGAAAACAAAACAAAACTATAAGCAAGAATTAAATTAAAACAAACTAAA
>SNQJ01S0227040.1:0-14560 GCA_010110895.2 Picea sitchensis | reverse complement strand
ACTTGTTTTAACTATGTTTATATAGGAAATGTATTGATATTTTGTACTAAATTGTGTGCTCTCTGTGGATATTTCTATAGTATCGATCATGTCAAAGAGAAATCTCCCAACTTATTGAATAAGTGGGAAGAGAAGAAGGCACATTTCAACATGCTGACTATAGATCCACACGGGAATAAAAAGAAGGATAAATAAATTGATGTACGGGTGATAACCCTAGGTGGAGCGAAGACGAGAATGGGCTTTGAGCATGGAGAAATCTTGAGCCGAACAACATAGGCGAATATTAGATAAGTAGCATATCCTTCTCTTAAGTTTGATGTTGCATAGTAGAAGCAATTTCTATAGCATGGGAGGTGATATAGCACAGGAGGATATATAGTGCGCGATAGAAAGGTCGTTGGAGGGAAATTAGGTATGCGAGGAGGTACAATGTGTGAAGTAGAGATCGCTAGAGGAGGCCCAAGCTTGTGAATAATTGCATCATGCGTCAGAATATATAACACATGTGTGATAAGATATAACACCTGACAGAAAGGTCATTGGAATAATCCCACATGAAGGAATACTTGTGGTGGGTTGAATAGAGGGAAATATAAGAGCATTCACACAAAGAATTGAAGCGCATAATGCGAGAAGAAGCAATGTGAGACATGGGTCATGTATAACATGTTGAAGATCAAGTAAGTAACTTCTTACACTATCATTTGAAATTTTTGAATGATCCTAATGTTGCGAGATATTTGATGCACATGTTAGCAACTTGCATGGGGGAAGAAGGGACAACTATAGCTAAATTATCCCCCCTACTAGAAAGAGATGTGTGCCAAGTCAGTAAATAGAAGTGCACATGAATATATTTCAAGATTACGACTGAACTCGGAAGCTATGAGATGGACGATGTCAATTTGGATCTGGGATCTGATGTGAACATCTTGCCAAAGAAATCCTGGGATTTGATGGGAAAAACAAATTTTGTATGGTCCCCCTGATCTGAATCTCGGGGGATGAGATCTAGATGGCTTGAATGCCAAGAGAGGAGTAGTTTAGACATGCCAATATTGCATGAAAAAAAAATCATGGACAAAACCATGTAAATGAAGTATTCAGGGGGGTGAGGCTCAAAGAGGAGCCTCACCTCTAAAACTAATTACTAGTAAATCACTTAGAGCTAATTTATCTCACAATGAACAATAGAAAATATGAGAGAAGCCAAAATTAGTAACTTGATATTATGAGAAGGTTTGCTAGGCATTTATATAGCATTACAAAATGGTACATTGGACAAAGTCAAAAAGAGCTCATTAAATGAGTCTCTATTATTAGTATAATATATCTAACTACCCAACTAACTAAGTAGTGGAAAATGAAGTCCGATACAATAATGGAAATATCTCATTAAACGAGTCTATATTATTATAATAATATATCTAACTACCCAACTAACTAAGTAGTGGAAAATAAAACCCAATAAAATAATGGAGAGGTGGGACTCTTTTTGACCCATATTGGCAACCTGTTACCTCAATTAAATAATGAGGAGGTGGGCATCTCCTTGATCCACATGGACAATCTATTAACTTTATAGCTTTATTAATTTTGTATCCTAATTTGGATCATATACCCCCTAAAATTCAGATCATTCCTCTCCCCTTAGAAAATGATGGTCCCCAACATTTCACCCATGCTAAAAAGAGAAACCTCATTATCATACTATTATGATTACAATGTGGAAATACCCAATGAAGAGAAGGGTTTTGTGTGGTTAACCCATAATCGTGGGTTTGTGGTTGACCCATAATATAGTTGACAATGGCATTGTAAAAGGGTAGAAAAATAAATAAATTTTAATAAAATACCAAAATTACAAAAAAATAATATGGAAAAATCGTGACTTTGGGGACGACGAACATCCTTTTGCAAATATATTCATAACTTCTGCTACATGTGATGAAATCGAATTCCGTTGAAGACCTGTTTGAGATAATGAAGATATATTTCCATCGGTATATGTGTTGGGCACAAGACTATTTTGAGGAGAGACCTAATTTTGGAAGGAAATGCCTAATTTTGGAGAAGAACAAGTGGAAGGAAAAACAACACGTATGAGGATAAAAAACATGCATGAGGAAAAGCAACATGCATGAGGAAAAGAAGCATGCAATAGGAGCAACATGCAAGGTGATAAGGAAGGAAAACATAACCATGTTAGGGTTAGGGTTTTTGAAAAAGGTTGTAAAGGATATAATCTTGTAAAATAGTATAAATAAGAACCTAGGAGGTCTACGTGGAGGGTTGTTCAATTTTTGTTAAGTGGAAAAAGATTGTAGATAATCGTGGTTGAAATATATTGAGCTATAGAAGAGTCAGGTAAGGTATATTTTTTAGGGTTAAGTAACAAGTTGAGGAGCCTGGTGTGATCTAGTCCTCCTCACAGAGGTTTCTGAACCTCTTCATGATTGTATGATGAAATATGTAATGCGCGTAGTGTTAGATTTTGCAGCAAACTAAATAAAAGAGTAGAGAAGCCAAATCTGTGTGGACGTAGCTAAGGAGGAGGTGAATCATGGTAAAACCTGTGTTATATGTGATGTTTATTGAATGTTTCCTTCTTGGTAATGGTTATCTTATCAATGAATGATTAACTAGATGTATTAGAATGCATGCATGAGCCTAGAGATGGATAAATCCTAGAAGTACTTGACTAAATAACAATATTAATGCATGAAGAAGATAGAATACACTCCCAGATCCCCACTCATTCCTAGACTGCAAGCACTTGAGTTTTGTATTCACCCATAAAGCTATCTCGGGTGAGACTGCGTTGTGTGCACTGCACGCAACGTTGCCTTCTGGTTTACTAGGAGGGCCGATAGTTTTAGAGGGTTTTGTTGGAAACCTGTTCACATTTGAACTTGAGTCAACCCAAGGAGAAGTAAAAGGGATATATAATCCAACAAATGGTTATGTTTCAGGATGAAACTGCATAGGATTGAGTGGACGGGATCCATGGAAGAAACACATAGAGAATGAAGGTATAGAAGGGAATGTTCAAGCCATGGAATCCAACGAAGGCAGAGATTGAGAGATGGTTGAAAAAAAAGGAACTTGAGTTTGCACTGAAGGATAACATAAACCCTAAGTTAACACCGCGTAAATATTTTGACAAATACATGTTTAGTGACTTGCAGGAGGTATTGATTTGTGATTTCCCGCATTTGTTGCAGGAGTGGCTCTTGATGTTAAAATATAACCACCCAACAAATCAAATCAAATAGCTGGAGTGGAAACCTATGGAGATCATGCAGTTACAACAAGTTAATAAAAAAATTACGCACGCAATATATTTCTGGTTAGACAATATTGTTTTAGGGTTCATCACCGAAATTGCAGTAGATACATCGAATTATTACAACGCAATAGAGAAGAATTTTCTAAAAGGAACTAGAGGTAGGTATATTATATCATTGTATAATTCAATTAATATTTTATTATATAACAACAGTGTGATGACCATGGAATCAGAAAGCTAAACTTCCCTACATGCTCGGGGGAAGGGGGGAAGCATTGACAGGAGGTGGAAACATGGAGGAAGAGATGGATAAGGGAAAGAAGAAGGAGGCCATGGACCCAATCGTGATGGAATAAGACTAGATAAAGAAGATAATGGAAACAAATGGAAAGACACGAAATGGAGTACCTTACCAATATAAGATGAATAACAAGAAGAGAGCCATAGTTGATAGAGAGGGCTTAGAAAGAAATGAGGAAGAGGTAGAAGATCTTCGGGTTGAGGAGAAGATTGAGGAAATCATGTGCACAAAATATGAAAGGAAGATAGGAGGTCCAAGGGAAAGAATAGAAGGTAGAAATCCAATCCAGGTCACCTTCGGTGTGGAACCTACAACCCCATGTGCGACTAACACACTAGAAAAAAACACCAACATTTAGACAACCAAATTTTAGTGGAAGAAAGATAGCAGGAAACACATCCAAACAAGGAGAAACAATTGGAGGAGTCAGTTCAGGAAGTAATAGTCAAATATCTACAACGCACGAAGGTAGTAGTTCAACACAATTTAAAATGGCAAGACATGATCCCACGATCAGGTTACCAGAATTTTGGGGAGAGGCATCAGAGGACCCTGAAAAAAAATTATTCATCTGTGAGAAGATCTGGGAAACAAAGCAGATCATAGATGAGGATACAAAACTTGCGTAGTTAGCTATCACACTAATATATCGCACATTGGATTGGTACATGAGCCTAGATGTAAACATTCCACCAAGAGTAACAAGGACTATTGCAGACGTGAAAAAACTATTGATAAACGAATTTCAGAATCCCAACTCAGAAGATAAGTACATGAATGAAATTATTGAAATCAGGAAAAAAACAAGTGAGTTTGTTTGGGATATTGATTAGAGGTTTAATTGTTTCAAAGGTATGTTGAAATATGCCATGACTAACATGCAACATAGACATCTATTTGTGAACTGACTGTTATCAAATTTGAAATACCCATTAATACAGTAGAAGTTCAAAACTCAGGAAGAGGCACTGCAGACATCCTTACAACTGGAAGAGAACCAATATCAAAAGATAGATCCAGTAATAGAGGAGATAGAGGAGGACTTGAAGAATCTAACATTTCAAATTAACCAGAATACTTGAAAAGAGAAAAGAAAAGTTTTTTTGTTTACCACATGTAGGATAGAAGGACACCACAAGAATGAATGTTCAACTTCTATGCAGTACATGGAAATAGGAGTACCAAACCCTTTGCCAACATGAGGAACATGGTGTGAAATTTGTAAAACATATGGGCATTATCCATATCATTTTACAATGATGCAAAATTATAAGACAATACCCAAAAGTTCATACTGCAATTTTTGCAAGTCAATGGGTCATGATGATAAAGATTGTAGAACGATGGAGCTAATGAGAGAAACAACTTCAGATACTTATAGGGTGCAAGAAGAAATGATGACAGGACAAGTTGCACCTCATTTAAACTAGGTTCCACCACCATATAACAATGCGTAGCAACATTATAATAATGCGCAAACACAATACAACAACTCACAACCATAGTATAATCCTGCATAGTATAATCAGGTACCTCAATACAATGCACCATGGCGAGATCAAGGTGGATACAAAGGTGGGGGAAAAGGAGGAGGAGGATTTGGAAGAGGCAGAGGACTAGTAGTGTGCCACAACTTCCAAAATCCAAGACATTATGCAAGGGAATGTCCACTTCCACCAATGACATGTATGTATTTTCGCACAACAGACCATGATACATAAGATTGGCCGACACTATTGCGGAAGATCCAGGAAAAAAGGAACCAAAACAACCAGAATATCCAGTGGATCTCTGTAGAATCTAGGGTGGACAAAATAAACATAAATATAGTCACTCGAGGAGGAGCCAATATCAACACACAAAAAAGATCTAGCGCAACACCAATGGGTTAAGAAGAATACTAAACCACAAAAGAAGTTTGATGCATGAAAGGAAAAGGAAACATTCAAGGAGGCTAGAAAGGAGTTTCTCAAGTAGAGTGTTGTGTCTACATCAACTGAGAAATAAAATCAGAACTCACCAATGTACGAAATTCCCTCCTAAATGGACCACACCAGTAAAAGACAATCTTTAGAGAAAGTAAGTAACATGAAAACTTTTCTGTAGTCATGTATTAAGCTATTGAATGATCCATCATCTGTTAAGGTTTTAAAAAATATGCAAGAAAGATGTAACACAGAGGAGGAAGGGAAGTTAGAAAAGAAAAAAATCAATCATCTTCATACTAGAAGAAGGACAAGCAGAGAATTTCGACTGAATGCCAACATTGGAGATTTTAATATGGGTGATATCATACTGGACTTAGTCTCTGAAGTAAATTTTTTACCTAAGAAGACATGGCAGTGTATGGGAGAGCCCACACTAGGTTATTCACCTGTCCAGATGAAATTAGCAAATCAACATAGAGTGGTACCAATTGGAAGACTTAAAGGTGTGACAATATATTTGGATGGAGTGCGCACTATGGGAGATTTTGAAGTAATAGAGATAGTAGATGGTACAACACCTTATCCAACATTTCTTGGACTGGATTGGGCATTTTATAACCAGGACATAATCAAATTGAAGACAAGTAAAATGACGTTTGAATCAAGTAAATATAGATTCATTGCACCATTAGATCCTTCTGGAGGAGAAAGGTTTGTAGAACACACTTGTTTAGATCCGAAGGAAATAAACTAGTTGTATAGAACCACCGTGTGAGAAGAATATTATGTTAACCCAACTACAGATGGGGTACTCAGCTGGATAAGCATTACATCATGTCCTTCCAATTTAGATATAGGTTTGGATAATTGGAAACAATGATTACATGAAGTTTCCACAAGAAGGTGTGCCATAATAGACTACGTAGTAAGATGGGCTAGTACAAAGATAAGAGAACCTCCCAACTTCCATGGGGTAAATGACCTATAGGAATTTATGACAAAAATGAATAATAATTATTAGAAAATCAGAGACTCTTATCCTTATATATTTCACTCAAGGATACACCTGCAAGATGGTGGGGGCACACAAAGAAAAAATTCAGAACTAGTATCAGTGTAAATGACTACTGCGCATTAGATTCGATGCAGAGTAGGGGAGCAATAAAATATATAGGTATGATGGACAAGGAAAACCATTGGAACACTTGAAGAAGTGCAAGGCACAATGGAGGATGACACCATTGGAGGAATGACCTCATCACTTTATCTATACATTGGAAGGAATTTCAGGGAATTGATATATATACCAAGAGATTCGTAGAGGTACTACAGAATGGAAAACATTACAATAGAAATTTGTAGTAACCTTCTCATTTGAACATGAGAACCTAAACATGGATCCAACATTGAAGCTGATACAAGGAATGATATTTACTAATGAACTATATGTTGAAATCATGATAGAGTATCAACAACAAAATAAACAGAAATTCAAAGTGTTACTTTCATGCTATCATGTTGAAGAAGACACACCAGATGAAGATGATCCGTGGAATATTCAGATTATAGAGGTTGAGGGAGAAAGAGAGGTGGAAGGTCCATCTCTGGAGTAGGAAGTATTTGTTGCACCAATTAAGGTTAAGAAAGTTAACATTGGGAAAAATGACAATCCTAAAATGGCAAGTATTGGAGACTATTGGGATGAACAAACAGTAGAAAGAATAACAAAGTTATTGTGCGAATACATTGACCTATTCCCAAAGACATTTAAAGAAATGAAATTCATAGCAGGGGAGCTAGGAGAGATGAATATACCTCTCAAACTAGAGGAAAGACCTGTCAGGAAGAGACCTTACAGACTAAATCCAGTGTATAAGCAAAAAGTGAAAGCAAAAATTGACAGAATGTTGGAAGTTGATATCATAGAACTAGTAGAGGAATCTGAATGGATAAGTCCTATGGTAGTCCAAGAAAAGAAACAAGAGGGGATAATGATTTGTGTAGATTTGAGAAAATTGAATGATGCTTGCATACATTACCCTTTCCCTACCCTTTTCACAGATGAGGTCTTAGGGAATGTGGGAGGTCAGGAAGCATATTCATGTACAGATGGATTATTAGGTTTCCATCAGATGAAAATAGCTCCAGAGGACGAGTATAAGAATACTTTTTCTATAGAATGGGGATCCTACCAATATACAGTCATGCCATTTCGGTTGAAGAATGCACCAACCATATTTTCAAGAATAGTCATAGCTGCTTTTAAGGAATTCATAGATCAATTTCTAGAAGTATATCTAGATGAATAGACTGTATATAGTATGTTAAAGGACCATGTAGAAGTATTAAGACTAATGTTGGAAAGATGCATGCAACATTAGATCTCATTGAACATCAAGAAATGCATTTTTGGGACACCTTTTGGAATATTATTGGGACATATAGTTTGTAAACAAGGTTTACTACTTGATCCTGCTAAGATTGTTGTCATTGTAAATTTACCACCACCAAATTAAATGTGCTAGTTAAGAGAAACATTGGGACATACAAGCTATTACAAGAAATTTATAAAGGGGTATGCGCAGATTACTTCACCCATGGAAAAATTGTTAAAGAAGGACACCATATTTCAGTGGAATGAGGACTATCAACAAGGATTGGAAACCTTAAAAAAAAGATGGTCACAACACCTATCCTAGTATTCCTAGACTAGGAAAAGACATTTCATGTGCATGTAGATGCATCAGCCATAACACTTGGAGCAATTATGACACAACTAGGAGCAGGGGAATTAGACCATCCTATAGCCTTTGCAAGCAGAAAATTGTTAGAATCAGAGAAGAACTACAACACCACAGAAAGAGAAGGCCTAGCCATGGTATATGCACTTCAAAAAATCAGGAACTATTTACTGGGTAAACACTTTAAAATGTTCATAGACCATTCTTCCCTCAAATATCTAGTCAATAAGCCAATATTGGGGGGGAGGATCTATATATGGATATTGTTATTCCAAGAATTTGATTTCGCGGTGATAGTCAAACTAGGGAAGTTGGATGCATGACCTGATCACCTATCAAGGGTAACTAATGAAGAAGAACCTACAAACTTGGAATACAACTTCCCTAATGCACAACTATTTTCAGTGCATGTAGCTGATGAATATTTCACTGATATTATTGAATACTTAAGTACATGGATTACGCCACAAGAGTTTAGTACTATGCATAAGAAAAATATGGTAGTTAGAGTTGCAGACTATCAACTTATTGCAAGACATTTATACAAGATGGGTGCAGACGACATTTTGAGGAGGTGTGTACTAGAACATGAAAGAACTAGAATTTTGGCAAAATCTCATGAAGGTATAGCTAAAGGAAACTATGCAGGAAAAGATATTGCACATAAGGTATTTCACACATGATTATGGTGGCCAACATTCCATAAATATGCCAAGGAATATTGTCATAAATTCTATGTCTGACAGAGGGTTGGAAAACCCAACATAAGGGATGAGATGCCTATAATACCACAAGTAACTTTGCAGGTATTTGACAAATGGGAAATAGAATTTGTGGGACCAATCAATCGACCATAAAAAAGGCAAGGATATAGATATATTATTACTGTAACAAAATACTTAACAAGACGGGCATAAGCAACACCAGTCAAATATTGTAGCGTAGAGACAACAACACACTACTTGTTTGAGAAAGTGATCATTGGATTTGGATGTCCAAGGATTTTGATGAGTGACCAAGGCACTCATTTTATCAATGATACCATTATGGATATGACTAAATAATTTGAATTCTATCACCATAAGAGTACACCATATCATCCTCATGAAAATGGGACAGTAGAAGCTTTCAATAAGATCTTGGAAAATGCTCTGAAAAATATCTGCAATTGCAATGTCAACGGAGATGATTGAGACTTGAAAATACCAACAATACTATGGTCATATAGGACTACATGTAAGAATTTGACAGGACAAACACCATTCAGATTGTTGTATGAAAATGAAGCAATAGTACCATTATAATTCCTGGTACCCAGTTTGCGCATAGCAACAATTACCAACATGACATAAAGAGGCGCAATAAAGGAAAGGTTAATTCAACTAATGGAAATGGAAGAGGATATGATTCTGGCAGGATTTCACCAGGAAGTACATAAAGCAAGAGACACAGTCTGACATGACAGGAATATTAAGAAGAAGAGTTTTAAAGAAGGAGACCTAGTCTTGCTCTATGACAATAAATTTTTCCAAGATCTTGGTAAATTTAGAATGCATGGATAGGGAAATATGAAGTAAATATTGTCACAGATGGGGGATTTGTACAGTTAAAAGATTTGGGAGGAACATACCTGAAAGGAATGATCAATGGTAGTCGACTGAAACTGTATAGGGACAATCGACCTACTAACCCTTAAAAGTCACATCACAGTGAGAAAGGTATGTATATAGTGTAATATAGCAGAGATTAGGATAGAAAAATGAGAAAAAGAAATAAAAAGGAGAAAAAGAGGGAAAGATAAATACAAAAATACTGGGAAACATCATGTGCAAAAATATTGGAATCAGTGTGAAAAAAAAGAAAAAGTAACCACATGTAGCATATGGTTGACAGAAATCAAAACACCACACACTAAGGAAAAGTCACAACGCACTAAGGAAAAGTACAACGCATCAGAAAAGGGGCCGACGATCGGAAAAGAGAAAAAACGATCGTTAGGGAAAAAGGCGCGAATTGGGGCATTCATGGAATTGAATGAAGTGTACTTGACAACATTCAATGCATTAATCAGAGCCAAAGAATATTCTTTGAGAATATTCAGGGAAATAAATATTTCCTCTATACATTAGAAATGCGGGCCAAACAATAATTATTGTGCATTAGCAAGCTCATGTAGTTAAAGACGAGAGGAGAACAAGTGAGTATAGAGATTCGAAGGATTCAAAGCTCAATTCAGAAAGAAAGAAGTTCCCACAATGGAACTTCCAAAGGTAGGAACACCAAGCTACACAACATGCAAAACACACAGCAGTCTCCGGTCTCCACAAAAAACCACAGAGGGAGAGCAATAAACTACACAGAGGGAGGGAATTGTCAATGTCGACGCAATTCCCTTTCCACAGGTTGAACCAGTGACCACCACACTGGTAGAAGAAGAAGAACAAGCTATGATGATGGTCAGGATGGAGATTTAATTACATGATAGTGCACATAGCCACGAACTAGTCACCACAGGAAACCCACAACAACCTGCGAGGGTTGAAGAAACCCATGGAACAAATGGGGGTGGAATTGAGTGGATAGAGTTTGACATAGTGAGACCACAACCTAGAGAAGGGTCTGCGCAACAGGAGGAAGGAATTATTGAAGATATTATAGGGTAGCTGAAGTCAGGCGGGGAATAGAAAGAGTCAGAGGCTGGGACCTCTACTGCATTGGTAAGAAGAAAGGGAAAACAACCCATCGCATGGTCCCCACGCAAGCAACTCGATGCATCAATTATGCTACCGCACATTCCAGAGGGGGTGCAGGCCATGCCAACCCTACTGGGGTGCGTGGAAAGGCTAAGATACTCGGACCACGACATGGGTGACATCGAAAAATTCCCATAATTTGCACATGAAGTATACATGAAGAGCATAGGAACATGACCATTTGGAGACCCCATGATGTTGCCAAAGCAATGGGCGATGGACCTAGAAAACACAAGGATCTTGAACCTGGTAGAGATTCCCCACTTCGACAGGGGGGAATAATTGAATAACCGTGTAAATCAGTTGATGTCAGTCCTCCACAGAGGGTTCTTATGGCTGGAAGAACCCGTATCCATTGATGTAGAACTCATCACGTTCATCATAGTCCCATAAAACGGTGAGAGTCTCACGCAGTACCTATACGAAAAGACAAAAGAAAAGGATCTTTCCAAAGAAATGGAGAATACATACGGGACAGAGAGAGGCTCGTGCAGTATTATCATCAAAAGGATCAGTGACGCAACCACCAAGATAGCCACAAAACTAATGGTGTGCAAATTTCTATGCAAGTGTCGCAAGGAGGAGGTCCCTGCAGGGGTTGTCGCAGTTGCAACTCAGTGCACAAATGATACCATGCTCAATTGGGTCCCATATCTGTTGGATCTGTTCCTCGACAAATGAAAGGACACATAGGACTTGGGAACATAGTTCCACTATTCCTGGTTGTTGATTCTGATAGCACTAATTGGGTGGAAAGAGCCTCCCTACTCTTATTTTTGTGATAGAGTATGTCATTGTCATGCAACACTGTATGGTACATTATCTCAGCGAGATCTAGGATAGCATGGCCAACACCTGGAGGATCACTTCGAAAGTGGTCGCGCAGTATCAAGGTATAGCCAACTTCAGGGGTATGCGCCACAATATGTGGATCCAAGGGCACATGATCCAACAAAAGAATGGTTACAACTTCATTTCTACATTAAGGCAAAGGAATTTGAAATGGTGATGCGAGACTGGAAAGATGACTGGAAGATCCCATTCATTACCAAGGAAATACCAAAGGGGAAGGAGGTAGAAGAAAGGTCATATAAGACACTTGCAGGAGATAGTGCTACACCCAAAAATCCAACACAACAGAGGAATCCTAGTCAAAATCCAACACAATAGAAGAAGGGAAGTGCTCCAAAGAAGGATGCACAGTCAGAGAAGAAGGACACTACCCTGGCACAGGAAGAACAAGGAAGGGGGGACATAATGAAACAGGAAACCCCTTCAACAACCACTCCACAAGAAACAGGGCCACCCAAGTGCCCAATTATACATATAGAGGGGCCACGCAAGAAGGCCAAGACCCATAAGAAAATGCCAAAGTATACAATCACCGAGGACGATGTTGATCTTGTCACACAGAGAGTATAGGATTGCACAACTGAGGAGTTTGAAGAGGTTGAGAACCAAAGAGGAAGGATACATAATGAGTTGGCCGATATATGATAGGTCCTAGAAAAAATACAAGAAATATAAAGGCATGAAAGAGGAACATAACCCATCCTCTCAATGACAGAAGCAAAGGAAAAGACTGCGCCAAGTGAAGAACACACCATCTAGAGCATAGCGTAGGTGAGTCCAAGCTTCCAAGTAACATCAGAGATGTTGCAAATGGATGAGGCCATAGGCCAGACACCACTTAAATATCTGGCATAGGTACAATTGGTACTAGAGAAGATACCAACAAAGGAACTGTACACATTGTAAGTTGGTGTTGTGAAGGAAGTGAAATCGCACGCAAGGAGGCCCTGGAACTGGTAGTCGAGTTGGAAAAAATCGAGATAAAAGAGGAGAAACATCGTGCATATAATTTAGAACATAATGTGAAGGAATTCTTTACAAGGATTCCAGACAACGTGCAGGCAGCCATGAGCAATGTGGAAGAACAAATCCAAATCATTGCGCAAACACTTGAGAACTACAAGAAGGAAATCGAGGAGCTCAAAGAAAAATTAACCCCAACTACTCCTCCAGAAGTTCTGGCTAAAAGGGAAAAACAAGCAGCCCTACAAGTGGAAGTGATGTAGAAAGAAGTTGAAAAGGTCACACAACTGTTTGACAAGACCACACAACTATGGACAACACTGGAAGAATATGATAGGGTCCAACAACTAGATCAACAAGAGGTAGTAATCAACACTGAAATCCAAGAGATGAAGCAGAGGAAAAATTCCATGAGCATCACAAAGCGAGTGAAGGGTGCGTAGGATATGAAGACCCTACAGGAAGAACTGAAGACTACATAGAATAACAAGAAGGAAAGGCTAGCCCAGTTAGAACCTCTCCAAGAGCAAGCAACACAAATTATTGTGAAACTGGAGAAGGAAAAGATGAGAATGGCTCATGATCACGTTGAGAGTGCATAATCTCTTAAGGAGTACATCACAGTGGAGAGGGTGGAAGAGCTCTTGACAGAGAAAGCTATGTAGGGCAGAGAATAAGGGGAAGAGATAGAAGGGAAATTCCACAGCTTGACAGAGTCTATTCAGGGAGCGTGCAAAACTTGAGTGGCTCGGGACAAGCCACATGTTAGTGTTGGGGGCATGTTGGGCATAGGCTTATTTTGAGGAAAGACCTAATTTTGGAAGGAAAGGCCTACTTTTGGAGAAAAACAACTGGCGGGAAAAGAAACATGCATGAGGAAAAGCAACATGCATGAGGAAAAGCAATACGCACGAGGAAAAGTAGTATGCAAGAGTAGCAACATGCAAGGAGAGAAGGCAGGAAAACCTAACCATGTTAGGGTTATGGTTTTTGACAAAGGTTGTAATGACTATAAGCTTGTAAAATGGTATAAATAAGAACCTAGGAGGTCTAGGTGGGGGATTGTTCTTTTTTTTTTAAGTAGAAAAAGATTGTAGATAATCGTGGTTGAAATATATTGAGCTGTAGAAGAGTCAAGTAAGGTATATTTTTTAGTTTTAGGTCACAGGCTGAAGAGCCTAGTGTGATTTATTCCGCCTCACAGAGGTTCCTGAACCTCTTCATGATTGCATGATGGAATATGTAATGCGCACAATGCTAGATTTTGCAGCAGACTAAATAAAAGAGCAAAGAAGAAAAATCTTTGTGGAATTAGCCCAGGAGGGGGTGAACCATGGTAAAACCTGTGTTATATGTGATTTTTATTGAATGTTTCCTTCCTGATAATAGTTATCTTATCAATGAATGATTAACTAGATGTATTAGAATGCATGCATGAGCCTAGAGATGGATAAATCCTAGAAGTACTTGACTAAATAACAAGATTAATGCATGAAGTAGATAAAATACACTCCCAGATCTCCACTCATTCCTAGAATGCAAGCACTTGATTTTTTCATTCACCCATGTAGCTATCTCGGGTGATACTACGTTGTGTGCATTGTGTGTAGCGTTGCCTTCTAGTTTACTAGGAGGGTCGATAGTTTTATAGGGTTTTGTTGGAAGCCTGTTCAAATATGAACCTGGGTCAAACCAAGGAGAAGTAAAAGGGAGATATAATCCAAGAATAT
>SNQJ01S0227039.1:0-14560 GCA_010110895.2 Picea sitchensis | reverse complement strand
ACATATATGGGATTCATCATTTTGTGGTATTGGTGCATAGTAATGTACATGTTTGGTACACTCATAGATGGCATATGCTTGATGATACTACACCATTGGTACTACTTTATTAGCACAACGATTGGCATTTGTTTGAGATACATGATTGTGGCACTTGGTTCATGATGGAGACATATCACGAGTCATATGATACATTGTTTGGCATGTTGGTAGATGCACATGGTTGGATTATTGGTGGATTTACATGGTTGGCATATTGGTAGATGCACATGTTGGCATGTTGATAAAGACATATGATTGATACATTCCATGGATGATATCTTTTGGCACATTGCATGATGTTGATGCACATAGGTGTTGTGTATGATGAGCACACATTTTGTGCAGGATGTACTTGGTTGATATTTTGCTCATGATTCTTTATTTCATTGTTGACATTGTTGGTCTCCAGTTTTGACTATATTTTTGCCTATATCATGTCAAATTGACCTCCATTCTCATATCTAGTATCATTTCCTTATGGCCTTACCATGACACATTTGACATCCTTTTACAACTAAATGGGGCTATTCAAGGTATTCTTATGATTCAAGTTATTTTTTTGTATTTTTATATTTTAAACTAATGTTGATACTAATGTGACATGAGTTAGGTATTGTTCCTTTGAAACAAGACTTATCAGTACCAGGTACTAGCTCGCACTTAGTGGAGATACCAAAGAAGTTGTTGAAGACTTGCACGACATGGCCAGAGTGGATTGACAGTCCGATTCATATGATTTATTGATTCATAACTCAATATGATGATTGAGGGTGAGATTGTAGAACCGTTTTATTAGAATGCTTTATGATCCACAGTTCTTGACACTGTGTGTCATGAAGTTGTGAAGTTCATTTTAACTGACTATGAGTCATTTTTGGATCTGAGATCCGTTTAGATTAATGCACCTATGTTTAAAACTATTTTGGAGAGGATCTATATAAACTGGGATCGCTCTCAAGAAACGTTGGTTACAATATGCTATGTGATACGATTTCTGATAATACAAATTTGCTATGTGTTATGTTATTCGTTGTTAAATTATTTGAGTTGTTTTATGAATTATGGAGCGTGAAGTATGAACAATTTTTGTATGGAATGATTTGAGTAGCTCTGGTTTCATTTTAGGTGATTGCACATCTTGGTTGGGCATGCCAACAGGTTCAAGTCGTTGTCTCTTTTCCATAGTAGAGTTAGTTTATTTCAGTATTTTAGAATCTGCATGTAAGTTAGTTTATTTGAGTTTGGGAATTACTTTGTTAGATTCTTGCTTAACCATTCTTCGGATTGGATCATTTCCAGTGTGATATCATCTCATAGATTGATGAATGTTGAATGCGTTATTTATCCCTGTAGAACTTGAAGAATGAACTAGATTTTCTTTGTTTCTAGTTTTCAATTTGATCATGATTTAAAGGGAATGCGAGTTTAGATTTACTTTGTTCTGTTAGGATAGTCAGCTTATAGTCTGTTTCTAGTTTTAAATTTGATCATGATTCAAAAAGAGTGCGAGTTTAGATTTACTCTGTTCTGATAGGATAGTTAGTTTACAGTCGGATTAAAGGAATCTTCTAGTACCAGTAGGGTAAATAGGACATTTATTTGTTCTACCTGTGGATAGATTCAGAACTATTTTTTATGTTTAGATTAAAAGGTTTTCAAAAATTATATTTCTTTTATGGCTTAGATAGATATGATGATGATTAGATGTTTAAGCTAATGGTATATAGTCTTGGGAGATTACATTGGATCAGAAATAGAAGTACCTGTACTTAAGCTCAGAATTGTTTTCCTTTGATGAATTAAACAAGAGATGATTAGTTTCAAGATAATCATTAGAGTTCAATTTTTAAGAGTGAGTTTGTGTTTTCTTCTCAGAATAACCTTTAGATAGGAATTAGAATATTACCATCACATACAGTGTAGCAGCTCTAAGTTCACTTACCCTGGTTTGACAATTCAGTGTTTTTAAGTAATTAAAAATCTTTAATATAGCAGCCTGACATTTTTGGCGCCGATGTCGAGGAGTTGTTTAGAAGGTAAGTTAGATAATTGTTTTGGTTATTTTCTTAAAATGTATTTGGTTTGGTGTGGTGTGTTAGCAGGTTGATGAAAGAGGAGCTGTGAAACGAAGGGTGAGAACCGACATATCAGTTATCACAGGTTCCTCTAAAACTCAATCTTAGTTTTTCTTTCATCTAGTATGTTTTCATGAGAAATAGAGATCATAGAGGTAGATTTAGGGGAAATACAGAACAAAAAAAAGAAGAAACCTCCACCCAAAAATAAATAGAAAATGAGACTGGAACTCTGGCTGAGGAAACCATAGAGAAAAACATAGAACTAGGAAACACCACATACCAACAAATTCAAATTCTTGGTGATCCAAACTTGGTTGACATAGTTAATCCAGAAGAAGTGCAAGCTATTCTCAGGATCCCTGACACTATAGTTTCACAAATAAAAACTGCAATTGTTGAATCAAAGGTAATAGGATCCTCAAAAGAACCAATAGGAGATAGAAATTCTGTCAAAAAGAATCCAGAGAGGTGGGATTTCACACCCTCACCAAAGAAAGATCAGATTGCATATACAATTTTTGGTAATCCTTTTAACATGGAAAAAAGAGGGAGAGAATTGGATAGAAGAGAATGAGGAGAAATTCATGTTGAAAATGAAGAAGAAGAACAAGTAGAGACTGAGCTAAGACCAAAAACCACCTTTGGGTTTCCTATTTTGGATTTGGTCCAGAATGTCAATATGAAAAATATCCCACCTTCGGCACTACCAACCTTTTATGGGAAAAGTAATGAAGACCCAGATGTCTTTCTTTTTGAGTTTGAAATCATGTGCAGGAGTTATAACTATCTCCAGGATGCACATAAACTGAATTTGTTTCCTGCTACCCTAATTGATTATGCATTACATTGGTTCATGAGTTTAGGAGAGTACAACATTAGATCTTGGGAAGATATGAAGGCAAAAATTTTAAAGAAGTACCAGGTGTTACACATTATTTTTGTCATCCCTATGACCGTTAATGATGTAAACCTATATGTTTCCTCTAGAGGGGTCAGTGGCCTAAGTTCCTGAAGAGAGAAGGGAGAAGAACTTTTCCTGAGAAAAGAAGTTACATTTTCCTTTGTAAAAACCCCATAAAAAAGGATGTTCACAAGTTGCTATATAGGCAGGGTGCGAGAATGCCAGATTATCATAGGTTGCACCATAGCTAGGGTGCGAACTTGTTCTAAAGCTTGGAAAAAGATGAAGTCTCGATGGTTCTAGAAGGGAATCTTCTAGAAGAATGGGTTGGCATTCGAATGGTTATCCTTTTACTGGTTTCCCTGATATTGTGGGATCAGGAAGATATGAAGGAATTTTTTAAAGAAGTGCCAGACTGGTAGACCCAAGGATTCTTCAAATGATATTTTTAAAATGCAACAACAAGATGAAGAGAGAGCCTTGAGGATTTCTTAGAAAGATTTACATATAACCTTCAAAAATCTAAAATACAATGACCCCCAAGATGAAGCTAACAAGACTCTTTTCTTAAAAGGGTTTCAGATGAATATATTGACACTTTCAATTTAATGGCTTGTGGAGACATTTATCAAAAAGACTTTGAAGCAATCAAAGAACTATGTAGAACTTACTCAAAAAGTAGGGGGAAAACTTCAAAAAGTGTGAGAGAACCTCATGCCAAAAACACCAAAGTACCCACATCCGTGGAGCTACTAGAATTGAATTTGGAACCTTGGAAAATTTTAAAACGGACATTTTAGGAACAATTGGTTCTCAATTAGACACTTTGAAGATTAAGAAAAAACAGGAAGAATAAAACCATGTCCTCAACATATTCTGCTCAAAATGCAGAAAAAGACATCCATTACGAGAATGCCCCTTGGACAACATCTCTGTATGTGCACTATGTATCAGGAGGGAAGCCTGTGGACTCCATCCGGCACCTAAGAGGTCTTGAAACCTAGGAACTCCAAATATGTGCATCAAGAACCATCCCACAACCCCTTCCATCTACTATCCAATCTCTTCTCAACAACAACAACATCCATGGAACTAGACAATAAATTGGCCTCCGCAAAATGTCCTTGCTCAACCTTGGTACTAGGGATGGAGAGACCCGAATTTTGGAAATAACCAACAACAACATGCTGTACCAAATCCCCAGAATCCATATGCATTCAAGATCCTCCAAACATACACTGGGCCATTGCCTGGTTTTACCCCACCTCCTTTACCACCCATTCAACAAACTCTTCAACAGAAATTTTAGAATTCACTCCTCATTTCCCACCATTTTATTCACCAACCCATTCCAAATCCTAACAAAATACCACCTCTGCCACTCCATAATCCTGATTTTCAAAATTACCCATCTTACACCATAAACCCCATTTCCATACAAGAAAAACAAGAATGAGATCCGAAAAACTTTAAATAAAAATCAGCCTGTAACAAGAACAACACCTAATGTAATTATCCAAGAACATGAGGAAGAACCTATAGATGATTTATCAAATGGGGAATCTTTGAAAGATTTTATCATTCCAAAGCATAAAGTATCCGAATCACAGAATACAAAATCCTCGTGTTCCTAAACACTCCTTTCTGAAGGTTGCTCATTGAAAAACCAATTGTTCAATCGAGTTTGACATCATGAATGACCAAAGAAATGTCTGTGTTAAGATTACATTGTTACAAGCAATCAAATATGTTCCCATCTATGCCAAAACTATCAAAGAAATCTGCATCAAGAAAACTGTGCCAAACAGAAAGATTCACCCACAATACACCTAGTAGGCTAGTCATCAAATTGTATTTCTGAAACGCCCAAAATTGTGAAGTATGCCAACCTAGGGAACCCAATAGTTTCAGTAACTATCAACAATGTTTCTATTGGTAATACTTTAGTCGATCTAGGTGCAAACATTAATATAATGACCAACAACAAAGTGGAACTGTTACAACTAAATCGATTCCTTCGCCCTACTCCTACATTTCTTGAGCTTGCTGACATAACAACCATAAAACCTGTTGGAGTCATTGATGACATCCTTGTTACATTAGCATCGTGGTAATATCCCATTGACTTCATGATTATTCATTCAAAGGACTCCACAAAAGGCCATCCAATCATTCTAGGAGACTTTGGTTGGCCACAACCAATGCTTACAGATGTCGTGGTGGGGGATATGTTTATCTCAAATGGCATTTCTTCACGAAAACTTACGCTATTTCCACCAGCTTCAACCAAGCCATAAGAATTATGGTGGTTGAAATGTGCCTATCATGAGAATGATGATGAAGAATCTTATTCAAGATGAGTTTCTAATGACTACAAGAACCTGCCAGAGGATGATATTTTATGAATCTTTCTCTCAGACAAAAATGCTTTCAGTTGAGTTCCTACAAACATATTTTCAATACTTTTCAATATGATCAAATTTTTAGAGAGGAATTTCAAGAACGAAGTGATTCATTTATCTCATCTTTACCATTTATGGTTTTCACCATTGATGATCATCCAAGGTCATATACCATTCCATTAGAACTTAGCCTAGGCAAATGTCTATACATCAACTCTAAATTAAGTCTCAACCAATGTAGAACAGCTAACAAACCTTGGAAAGAACAAATAGAGCATTTTGCATGGAATACATTGATATGAGAGGAGTGCATCCTAACACCTGCATTCACCTCATATATATTCAACCAGAGATAACCCTATTAAGACAACCACAAAGGCATATGAATCCAATCCTAAAATATTTTGTGAAAGAATAATTACAAAAATTATTAAACGTAGGATTCAATTATCCACTGACAGCAAGTGGGTTTCACCTTTTGTTGTGGTACCTAAGAAAATTATAGGGAAATGAAGAATGTGTGTATACTTTAGGGATTTAAACAAGGAAACCCCATGACTATTTTCCCTTACCCTTCTTAGATAAGGTTTTGGATACCTTGGCTGAAAAAATATACTTTTCCTTTCTCGATGGATATAGGGATACAATCATATTCAAATTACTCCTCAAGACTCAGTACAAAAAAACATTCACGTGTCCTTGGGGCATTTATGCTTATAAAGTGCTACCTTTGACTATACAATGCCTCAAGCACATTTTAGAGCAACACCATTGGGGTCTTTGTTGACTTATCTATGATTGTGTGGAAGTATACAAGGATGATTTTACTGTTTATATAACACTTTCGAAGAATCCTTAAGTAATCTTGAGAAAGTCATGATTCATTGTCAGGAATCAAACTTATCCCTTAGTCACAAAAAATGTAAAATGCTATTAACTCAGGGAATAGTGTCATCATTTAATCAAAAGAAATTAAAGTTGATCCAGCCAAATTGAAGTGATAGTTAAAATTTCTCCAAAACCCAAAAGATGTGAGAAGTTTTGGGACATGCTGGATATTAATACTCCATTTATTGAAAACTTTACAAAGATACCAACCCCATGTTTAAACTCAGTAGTAAAAAGATGCACCTTGTTGGGATAACAATTGTCATAATGCTTTTGATAATTTGAAAGCAAATTTGTCCATGGCACCTATTCTAAGAGGACCAATTTGGTCCTTTCCTTTCCACATCTCAACTGATGACTCAAACATTGCTTTAGGAGGAGTGCTCAGACAAAAAGAAAACCAACAAAACTATGCAATTTACTTCACTGAAAAACCTACCTCCCCACTGAAATACATCAGAATGTGCAGAAGAATTTTATAAAGAGTTCATGCCATCGACAACTGGCCATTACATCACCGGATATGAGGTTTTTGTACATACCAAACATTATGCTATTAGATTTTTGATGAAAAAAAAAAGTTACTACTGGAAGGATCACACAATGGCTTTTGTTACTTCAAGAATTTAACATCACTATAGTTGATCGCCCAGTAGTATAGAATGTTGCATCATTTTCTTTCTCGTATTCCTCAAGATAGCACTGACATCCCAGTGAATGATAATTTCCATGACGAACATTTATTTGCAGTACCTGTTAAGAACCCATGGTTTGCAGACACAACAAACTACTTAGCTACAAGAAGATTACTAGCTCATTTGTCACCACCACAAAAGAAAAGAATTATTCAAAAAAGGTGATTACTACTCTTGGCAGAAGTGATATTTTTCTATACAAGTCCTGATATGATCATTAGAAGACGCGGTCCAGAAGACAGATTCGGATATCTTTCAGCTCACATGATGGGCCATGTGATATATTTTCCTGATAAGAGAACACATATAAAGTTTTACAACTACTATACTATTATCGACACCGCTAAGGATGCACAAATGAGAAGCCGGATAGTTGTCAAAGGATGGGAAGACTTACCATAGCAGACGATGTCTTACAACCATAGGTTGTGATTGAACCATTTGATAAATGTGCACTTGATTTTGTAGGACCGATTCCCCAATGTCGAGGAAGAAGAAGTACATCTTGGTTTGGATAGATTTTGTGACCAGGTGGCAGAGGCATATTTATATCAAGCAACTGAGAAATCACTGGTTGAATTTATTTATGAAGATATCTTTACCTGCTTTGGTGTTCCTTGTGAAATTGTTACAGACTAGGGAACACAGTTCGCTTCTAATTTGATGAAGGAATTAATAGAAAATTATGGGATAAAACATTGTAAGTCTTCCTCATACCATCCACAAGCCAATGGGCAAGTAACATACAAATAAAGTTCTAGAAGCTATCTCCTAATTGCCAATACATTTACATCACAAAATATTGGCTGATAGACTTCCGTGAGGCTTTATGGGCATACCGACTACATGGAGAAATACCACTGGTCATACCCTTTATGAATTGGTATTTGGCAAGCAAATCCTCCTTCCCATAGAATTTCAGATTCATACCTTCAGCATAGCAGCAGATAGTTGAATTTGGATGAGGCACAAAAACAGAGAGTCATGCAACTAAAATGAATTAGGAGAAATTTTAGGCAAGATTCTTCAAAGAACTTATCCTTGTACAAAATC
This sequence comes from Picea sitchensis, assembly GCA_010110895.2. Taxonomy (NCBI): domain Eukaryota; kingdom Viridiplantae; phylum Streptophyta; class Pinopsida; order Pinales; family Pinaceae; genus Picea; species Picea sitchensis. The sequence continues at coordinate 6,501 of SNQJ01S0227039.1, read as the reverse complement.
AACTGTGAGCAAATGGCATGATAAATACATTAAGAAAAAGCATTTTCAACCAGAGGATTGGGCATTGCTTTTCGATTCCAAATACAAAAATTAAAGGGAAACTTACAACAAGGTGGTTGGGACCCTATGAAGTAAACTGCTTTTTAGATAATGGCTCTATCAAAATTGACTATAGATGACTCTCAATTCCTTTGTAGTAAATGGACATTGATTAAAAGTATATAACAAACCATTGTCTAGAGATGATTTTCTATGGGAAATGTCTAAACAACCAGAATAAAGATAGTAGGAGAAGAGTCTTCCTCCTGCTAATCCTTGGGATCATTCATGTTGTTTTAAGATTTTGTAAAAATGTTCTTCTAAAATAAAAATCAAATAAAAAAATATATATATATATATATATATATAACATTTCTTTTTGGATATGTTGATATATTGTCTTCAATTTTACAAGTTTTTCAAAGCAAGTACAAAATTGAACTTCATCACTCTTTCACAACAAGAAGGCAAGATCCATTTTTATTTCATGAAATTTTCATCAACATGTAATCAATTTGTTTTGGAAATGAATAAATTTGAGCTTGTTTTGCTCCTTGACTACTCATTAAAGTATGAAAGGGACATTTATAAGGGATAGGATTATTCTTTACCAGGACTGATAGATTATGATGGGAAAGAAACCTCCCTAGATTTTTCTTTTATCATTTTCTCAAACTCTCAAAACATCAGAAAGCAATGAGCATATACTAACTTGGGCTCATAAAATCCACAAGTGATTACTGTTCCAAAAAATTATGTCTCCAAGATTTCTATCTCAAGACTCATCGCTACGATGTGGAATACGTTAAGGTCCATATTCCAACAAGTCTCACTCCATCAACACCAACACATTATCCGGGAGCAGAGACAGAGACTATTTATACCGACTCGTGATGCCTCAATGGCATATTTCCTTGCTAACAACCATGGAATACACTGGGTGTCTCTTGGTTGATAGATCCTACATGTGACTTGACACCAAGACCTTTATTCGTACCTTCTAGGATGTACTATAGGTACCTTGAGGCCCATTGATCACCGTGGGTCATCTCACATTGGTTAATGGCATTCATTAATGGTCGATAATCCGATGATTTATGTTTGTGTTTGACTCTGGCAATTACATTTATCACACAAATAAGAATTGTATAAAGCTTTGAAGCTATTGAATATTACGATTTTAATTGATCCCTTTCAAGAAGGAACAAAGTCAGGTTCAAGGATAATCATCAAATAATTTGCTTTCATAAACAGAAAGTCTTTTTCTCACAAGGTATTATTGGTTCAAGTATCTCTACAGATATCGGGTTATTTCATCAGTACCAATCAGTGCCAGATAGAATCCATCAGCTACAGTGGTCATCAGGAAATACAAATTCAAATTACAATTTTTGCTCTCTCCAGATACAGACTTGACTTCAAAGATCTCTATAGTAAGAAATGCACAACAAGGGAATAGGTAATCTAATTCAGGTATGCTTAGTTTCATGTTGCTTTAATGTATTAAATTACATATTAATAATTTGAACTGGGAATGCCTTGATACTCCATAATGTTTCATTATACCCATACTCTGTACGTAATAAACCAATCCATCTCAACATTTCATATCATGAAAATGTAATTACATTATCTTGGTTGAGTTTGACACGATTCATATATGATAATATTCTGCAAGCATGTATGACCATCATCGTTTCCTTACATGCTATCGATCCTCATGACAATTCAAACGTTCTTCTATGATTCCTCTAACGACTACTTCACACATCATACTTTATTCCTTTGTTTCCCTTATCTAATTCTGTTGTTCCATCTGCATACCTTTTCCCTGTGATACCGGAGTGAAATTATGGTGGCAAATCGTCACAAACCTGAGACCTTTGCAGACTTAGAGGCCCTTCCTGAGTATGAAGCCACCAAACACATTTTTCAGAAAGCTGGATGGGATCCATTTTTCAAGAAATTCGATGGGTATGATGATTCAATTACGCTTCAGTTCACTCTGCATTTTCATGGTGGACTAGCTAAGGTGGGGAGCTAGAGTTTGAAGTCACAGAAAAAATCATCTCTGAAGCAATACAATTACCCAACACTGGTCAGAAATGGACGAAGGGCCAGCCCGTCGATAAGAATATCTGCACGCAGCTTCTACAACCATAGTACTGGAAATTACAATGGTCAGAGGGCACATCAAGGTCATGGTTAGAACCAAAATGGGCTCAGTTGTTAGCTATCCTCCAACGCTACCTCACTTGCAAAGGACGATATACGATAGTGTTTCCATGTCATGCTCGACTCCTGCTACATTTTAAAGGTAACAATTTGATGAACATACCCTATTTTGTTGAAGAGTTTAAAATAAAATGTTGGTAGAACAGGTCTGCAAAGCCAAAGATTTTAGAGGTAGCTTATTTCATTTTGATCTTGTCAAGATATTGATTAATTCTGTGTTATCCCACAAACAAGAAACTGGGATATGTTCGTTGTAAGAACCCTAGCTTCTGGCAAATCTAGAGATAAAAATATTAAGTCCACCCTCCACAGAAGAAGCCGAACTTTAAGAAAAAGGGTGTTAAAAACCTGACCGAAATCTGTGATGACCCTAAGAATACACCACACTGCACACCAGGAGCCAGTGATGATAATACTGGTACAGAACATTCATTTGATGTCCATGGTTCTGATGGTGTGAAAACTAACCATGAAAGAGTGGAAAACACTGTCCTTACAGATGCAAATGTTGAAATTATGATTTCTCCTCTAACTGCTACGAATATTATTGATGTGAAACAACTAGAAGAGTTAACTGACAAACCTAGAAAATCCCAAATGAAAAAAATGCATTACGTCACACTGTCAGGTATGGATAACTCTGTGCCAAGTTACCCACCACAGGAAAGATTAAAAGGTATGGATGATCATGAGGAGGCTTTGGAGTCCTCTGAAATGACATGGAATCTTTCCCAACTGATTTGAAAAGTCCATAAAGTCAATCAACAAAATAATGCACCCAAATAAATTGAGCAGGAAAAAAGCTAATTCAAATGCCAGTAGATACCCTTGCTCAGGTGTATAAAGAGTTTACTCTTGAACTCTCAGCCAAATTGACAACAACTCCCATCAAGTAAAAGGATTTAGCCTTCCTAAATCCCAAATGGCCGACAACCCTTCCGTTTCAAGTGTATGACAAGTTTACTCTTGAACCTAGTCCAATCGACACCCATGATCAAAGACTGTGATGAGTTTACTCATGCATCTAGTCCTCAAACACAAGTACATGGTAAAACATTTGAATCTCACTGTGAAATATCTTCCAGTAGATCCTGAGACCAATCACGAGGTAGATTAGAAAGCAGGAATCACAAGTTGAAAGAGAAGTTACATGAATACACCATATTGGATCGAAACATCAAAACAGAAAATGAACTTATGAAACTCGGGAAAACTCATTTCGTCCAAGATTGAATGATTAAAACGAAAGAATAAAGGTCTTTTCCAGAGGAACAAGAAACTACAGAAGACTACCATAAAGCATATTATAATCAACATATTCCTCAAGAAAGAAATCAGAAACATGAAGAAACATGAAGAAACATGAGAAATTGTAAATGTTGGTTGCAACTGCTGCAACACTCTGATGAATCTCAGCTTTTGACTTTTTATTGTATGAGGACAGGCAAAGACTTCTGGCTTTGGGGAAATGTCACTCAGCTGACCATATTTTTTGCCTATATTATGTCAAATAGACCTCCATTTTCATATCTAGTATCATTTCCTTCCGGCCTTACCATGACACATTTGACATCCTTTTACAACTAAATGGGGCTATTCAAGGTATTGTTATTATTCAAGTTATTTTAATGGTATTTTATATTTTAAACTAATGTTGATACTAATGTGGCATGAGTTAGGTGCTATTCCTTTGAAACAGAACTTATCAGTACCAGGTACCGTCTTGCACTTAGTGGAGATGTTAAAGATTTGCACGACATTGCTAGTTTGGAATGATAGTTCTGATTCATATGATTGATTGAGCCATAACTCAATATGTCAATTGTAAGTGACAGAACCGACGACAGGAATGATTTATGATCCATGCCTTTGACACCACGGTCATGAAGTTGTAGTTCGCTTTAACTAATCCTAGTCATTTTCAGATCCGAGATCCATTGACACGCACTTTATGTTTAAAACCATTTTGAGAGGATCTATAAACAGAGGATCAGCTTCCTCAAGAAACGCTGCTTTACAATATGCTATGTGATACTTCCATTTCCCATAATACAAATTGGTTGTGTTGGTGTTATTTGTTGTTAGAATGATTTGAGTTTGTTTTATGAATTATGGAGCGTGAAGTATGAACAATTTTTGCATGGAACGATTTGAGTAGCTCTGGTTTCGTTTTATGGCGATTGCACCTCTTGGTTGGGCTCGTCAATAGGTTCAAGTCGCTGTCTCTTTTCCATAGTAGAGTTAGTTTATCTCTTAAAGATTTTAGAATCGTGATGCGTTAGTTTATGTGAGTTTGGGAATTACTTTGTTAGATTCTTGCTTAACCATTCTTCTGATTGACTATTTTCCAAAGCAGATAACATCTCATATATTGATGAATGTTGAATGAGTTATTTATCCCTGTAGAACTTAAAGAATGAACTAGATTTGCTATGTTTCCATCTTTCAATCTGAACATGATTTAAACAGAATGCGAGTTTAGATTTACTCAGTTTTGTTCATAGTTAGTTTACTATGTTCTGTTAGGATAGTCAGTTTGCAGTCCGTTTCTAGTTTTAAATTTGATCATGATTCAAAAGGAGCGAAGCTTAGATTTATTCCTATTCATAGGTAGTTAGGTTACAAATGGTTAAAGGAAGCTTCCAGTACCTTTAGGGTAAATAGGACATTTATTTTATGTATGGATAGATTCAGAACTATTTTTATGTTTAGATTAAAAGGTTTTCAAAATGATCTTCTTTTATGATTTAGATAGATATGATGATGATTATATGTTTACGATAATGGTATATAGTCTTGGGAGACCACATTGGATCATAAATAGAAGTACTTGTACTTAAGCACATAATTGTTTTCCTTTGATTAATTAAACAAGAGATGATTAGTTTCAAGATAATCATTAGGTTTCACTTTTAAAAGTGAGTTTGTGTTTTCCTCTAATAAAATTTAGATAGAATTATAATCTCTATCACATACGCTGTAGTACTTTAAGATCACTTGCACTCGGTTTGACAATTCATTGTTTTCATGTAATTAAAAATCTTTAATATAAAGCAAATGACAGAGGCTAATATCAAGAAATTGTCGCAAGACCAAGGAATGTGACGTAAGCAGATCCTTTGGTGGTCCGGGTGAGCTATTTAGAGTTGCCTATCGAGGTTCTCGTTAGCTCATTCCATCACTTCCTTGCAAATGAAGAGGAAGAAGTTCTGGACTTGAAGAGTGTGAGAAGAGTTTCCAACGATTGAAGCAATGAATAATCAACACCAACTTAAGAATTGCAATCCAACATGGATTTTGTGGTGATGCATGTAAGGAAGGGTTGGTGGTGGTTTCACCAAGATGGATTTGTAATCTATTACAGAGTCCAGGAAATTGAAAGAGAATGAAAAGAATTATGCCACTCACGATTTGGAGCTGGCAACAATCGTCCACGCTCTGAGGAAATGGAGACATTACCTCATGGGGAGAAGATTTGAATTGAGAACAGACCACCATGGTCTGAAATATTTGTTTGGGAAGCCAACCTTAAACTCTAGAAAAAGCAGGTGGTTGGAGTTTCTGTGTGAATATGAATTTGATATAAAGCATATCAAAGGGAAGGAAAACAAGGTGGTTGATGCACTCAGCAGAAAGGTGCATGAATTGCATGCTACAACCATTAGCATGTATAGGACGGATATTAAGGATAGAATTTTGGAAGCTGCAAGTGCCGATTTGCAGTACAGAGACTTGGTAGAAAAGCTACAACAGTGTGAGAGACCACAAAAAGAGAAAAGTTACACCTTGGGATATGATGGAATACTTCTGTACAAAAATAGAGTGTATGTACCCAATGTCCAGGATTTGAGACTTGGGATTCTAAAAGAAATGCATAAAGTGACTTATGTTAAACATCCTGGATATCAGAAGACTGTGGTAGCAGTCAAAATCCATTACTTTTGGTCGGGTTTGAAGAGGGAGATCGTTGAATACATCGCTAGATGTATGGAATGTCAGAAAGTTAAGGCTGAGCATAGGCACCCAGCAGGGTTGCTCCAGCCTTTACCCATTTCTGAGTGGAAGTGGGAAGTGGTGACGATGGATTTTATTACAGGATTGCCTAGAACGAGCAAGCAACATGATTTGATCATGGTGGTCGTGGAGAAGCTTACAAAATCTTCCCATTTTATTCCACTGAAAACCACTCACAAGGCAGAAGATGTTGTTGATATCTTCTTGAAAGAA
>SNQJ01S0227038.1:4243-18803 GCA_010110895.2 Picea sitchensis | reverse complement strand
GGATTGAGTAGGGCCACATCCTTTCTTAATGACTTTCATGCCTGTGATTACTTCCCCACACATATCACTGGAGACAATAGTATCTCCAATGTACTGTGCCACTTTGTTAAATACTGTGTCTCCAATCTTTATAAGCTGCTCCTCAGTACTGTGTCTCCAATTGAAAAGCTAACATCATCATTGCAATTGGTTAAATTTTAATTGATTTTTATTTTTAATATTTTAATTTACATTTACATTTACAGTTTTCATTTTTATAATAGTTTAATTATTTTTTAAAATTTTTGTATTTAATCACCAACCAACAAAATCAATGTAACTGAGTTACATTGTGGTAATGTACCTGTGTTTTGATAAATTGAAAATGTGTAAATAGTTATACTGATTTTGGAATAATCTAAGTTAGTAGAGGAGACACTGCAATTTGAGTGGCCAACATGAAAAAAGTTTCATAATAATATCCTCTTTCTTTATATTTTAAGTTGTATTATATTAGGTTCTATTCCTTTTTATCCATAATCTCTTTAGATTCTAGAGGAATATGCACATACAAAGCATGGATATATTTATTCAACTATAGTGTTAGATTTTTAGCTCAGAAGACTTTGATTTGATTCTTCATTGTACTGAAGAATATGTTTTAATGTGGAGAATATGTGGTGTGGTTACAGTTGCAACAAATTCTTGTCCTGCTTCCATTTATCACCATGTATGAAATAAACTAGTTGATTGACATATACAAATGGTTTTGTTAACAAATTGATGCAGGAGCATTAGCAGCATGTCAATAGTCAACGCAACAACGCACAAGGAGGGAGCAGATTTCGAGGAGAGAGAAGTGCCAACCTTCTCATTTTGAGTTAAATCTCAAAAATTTAATGTAATTAAATATTGTAAGGCTCGAGGAAGAGAGAGCCATTGCATTGTGTAAGGATAAGTGTAAGTCGCCTCTAATGGCTGACAGGTAGATGGATCTAGATCCGATTTAGACTAGATGTAAATTAATTGTAATTTAATGTAAGTCGGTGGAGGAAGGCTCGAGAAGCCCCTCTTTTGTAAAAATCTCAATGTATTGAGATTAGATAGGCAATATGCATTAAAAGAATTAGAGAAAGAGAGAAGCTCATGAGCAGAGCAAGATAAGAGAGGAGAGGAAAGAAGAATTGAGACTCTGTTGCAGTCCAGTCTTGTAAACATTGTACAAAGCATTCAGATTTAATACAAAGGAAGATTTCCCTGCATATGAGTCTATGTGTATGTGTTCTTTGTTTCTGAATGTTTGTTTTCTGAATATTTACTGTATATGTTTATGAATGCCATGAGTGCAATTGTGTTCCCTTTGCAGGAATAGATAGACTTCTCTATATGTGTGAATTTTTGGGTTGTTCTGGGCTCTCAAGGCTAGTGCAAGAAGTGCACACCAGATTTATTGGAAAACTCTAAGAAGCCAACACAATGAGTGCGCAAGAACTCAGTTTCGAGTTCAGGAAGAGCGTACCAGGTGGGCACACTAGAACATGTCATAATCTTAGAAGGGATAGTGCAAGGAGTTCATAGAGTGAGCGTAAGGAGTGCGCTTACACTCATAGCAGTGTAAAATCTCAAGGGAAGGCTAGTGCAAGTGTTCACAGAGTAAGTGGAAGGAGTGCACAGGTGAGTATTTGAAGTCCAAGACAAAGTAGGAAAGTGCAAGGAGTGCACGAAGCCAACACTTTGAAAAAGTGTTGATCAAGCTCAGGAGGAAGAGCACAGAGTGCTAGGAGGGCGCTGAGAGAACACTCTTATAGTGTTCACAAGTTCAGGAGGAAGAGTGTGGGTTCCTGGAGGGCACAAGAAGTTACTTGAAAGAACAATGGGTTAAACCTTTTGAAGAAAAATAACTCCAAGCTCAGGAGAGAAAACACAAGTGTGCGTAGAGCTTATCCAAGCACTGCAGAAGGTGAGAACTTTCTAAGTTATAGACTGCAAAGAAGCGAAATAAGTGCGCAGGTGACTTCTTTAAGTCACAAAGCTCGGGAGGGAAGCGCAAGGTGTGCGCCAGAGGTCTGAGTCTTTTGACTGGACAAAGCTCAAGAGGTGCAACGCAAGTAGAGATCAAGGAGTGACCTGGAAGAGGAGAAAGAAAAGGTCGGGCCTTTGAAAAGATGATAAATTCCCTTTATTGAAGGGAAGCGGAGCCGAGAAACAGAAGAAGCCTCAAATCCATTGGATTGGTAGCCCTTCGGCGTGCAATGGAGGAGAGATCTATTTGTTAAGAGAAGAGCAGACGAGATTAGTTCAGGAGAATAAAGAACCCCACACAGTTGTTGGATCAAGGTAAGGAGCACATATGTTAAACCCTCAAGTCCTTTGGACTTCCTTACTTCGATAGTTTTTAAGTTTTTGTTGAAAGGGAGGCAAAAGCCCCGAATATCTAAAGTCCTAGAGTGAACCTACGTCGTAGATCACTGGGAGGAGTGCTAGCCATTGGATTTCCTATGTATAGATCTTGGTCGTTGGATCAAACCCAGACGTAGGAGAAGCGTCGTGGAGAAGATCAGATCCCAACCATTGGATCTACACGTAGGTGAGAGTGAGCTGTAGATCTCACGAAAGTTCGAAGATTCGACACTCCGGGATAATTTGGTTGTTGTTTCGCAAAGGGAAGAATTCCTTGAAGCTTGGAGTCAATCCAGGTCATCCATTGACGAGTGAACGTGAAACTTGGATCTCCACTCTTCGAGAGTCTGACATTCGACAATTCAGAAGGCAGTGTGTATTGGAGTCTCAGAAATCCCAAAGCCCGGAGTTCCAGAGTGGATCCTAGTCGTTGGTTGTTGGAGGACTGTGAGTTGTAGATCACCGGTTCGAAGGTATTGTGTGTAGGATTGGAGAAAAGTCACGAATCCTGGAGTCCCAAAGTTCTTCTTAGTCGTAGATTGCGGCAAAGAGCATGGACCGTCAATCCCAGAACAGTTCGGGAGTTCGCCAATTCGACGTTCAGGGGAATTGACGTGTTGTGTGGTTAAAACCACTGAATCTCGAACCTCCAGAGTGTCGAAGTCCCGAAGCTCTGGAGAGTGCTCGTTCGGGAGTTCGCTAGTTCGACATTCAGGTGATTTGCGTCGTTGTGTTGAAAAAACCTTAGAAGTCTGAAGTTCCAGAGCGTCGGAGTCCCGAAGTTCCAGATAAGCGCCTTTCAGCTTAAGTCCTTGGTCCTAGCCCTCAATCACATGTGATTTTGCCTGAAGTTAAGGGGCTAGCGCCTGAAAATTGATTTTAAGATAGAAGGGGAATCAGAGAAGGATCCCATGGGTTTTTTATTTGTACAAAATTGCATTTGGAGGAAATCCAAATGGGCCTGTGTACATTGGAGGGGATCCAACAAGGATTCGAGAGATGATTCAATTCCTTAAAAGAACGATCTTAGACCGGGAGGTTGCGCGAACCCTTAGGATGGGTGGGGGTTTGCATCATATGGTATCAGAGCCCAAATAAAATTTTTTTATGATACCATCAAATAGTATCAGAGCTTAGAAAATATTTTGTATGATACCATCAAATGGTATTAGATAATATTTTTGTTTGCAAACAATAGGAAAAGGAGGAGAAGGAAGAGTATTGATACTCTGTGTGAAGAACTGTTTGCAAGTGTGCAACAAACAACAGACTTGCCAGGAGGGCAGGGAAAGGAGAAAATGGCTACTAAAGGCCATAGACAAGGTCCAAGAGAATACCACAAACATATGAGTAGAGAGGAGATGGATAAAGCGCTCAAGGAGAACCGAGAGGACCTCGACAGGTTGATGATAAAAATGCAATGCAAGGAAGCTAGAGGTATGAGTGGCCCATGAAGAGGAAGATGAAGTGCCATATCCAACAATTGATTTCTAGGAAGCAGAAGCAAATATTGAGGAGGTGGATAAGGCAAGTGGAAAACCTCAGGAGCAGAAGATGGTTTACATATTTGAACCAAAATATGGAGAAAGCCTCAGTGAGGAGGAAGAGAGATCAACTGAAGATCTCGTATATTTCCAGGAGGGAAATGAGAAGGGATCAGTTGAAGATCTCAAAGAATGTCAGGAGGACAAAAAGAAAAATTCAGGTTTCTAGGTGGGAAAAGAGGAGATGAGACTGTCTGAGAGTCTTAGGAACTCAGAGAAGAGTTCAGATCAACTAGGAGTGCTGACAGAAAAGGAGGAGGAGATGAGACTGTCTGAGAGTCTCAGGAACTTAGAGGAAAGTTTAGATCAACAAGGATTTCTTACTGGAGAGGAGAAGGATCAAAGGTGCATTATGATCATTGGGAGAATCATCCTATTCCTGCCAAGAAGCCCAACATAGGCCAATACATGTGTTGTGCATGAGTAGGTGATGTAGGAGGCATCCAAAGAAGAGGCCATTGTGTCAAATTTTTTTAAAACTGATGGTTTATGTCTAACTGCAGCTGAAGAAAAAGCATTATAGCCACTAGAGACTACCATGCAGGAGGAGCATTCAAATGCAATGCTCCCTCAGTGGGAGACAAAGTTGAGGTTACTTGAGGATTGGTTAGACAATCCAGAATCAGAGGAAGACTACCAGAAGGAGACAGTCATGCAGAAAGGAGAATAATTCCAGCATGAGGAGCAACTGGATGAAGCTGGACTTACGCCAACCCAAGGAGAGGACAGAGAGATAGAGCAACTGGCAGAAAGAGAATTGTCAAATGAGATGTTTGAGCAACAACTTAGTAACATTGTTGCATAATTGGAGTATGTAGTGGAGTGGCAAGCCAATGCCACAAGTAATGAAATTAGCATGGGAGATCATGATGATATACCCTTTTATCTCTGTGAAGAAGTGGAATCCATGGGAGAAGGAGAAATAACCCAGAGGAGGTTGTCCAACAAGTCAAGTTGGAGATTGATGAAGAAGATGAGATGCAGCAACAGAGCAGACTGAAGGAGAGGATCCAACCCATGGACAAGTTGGATGAAGAGATTCAGGAAATAAGGAGGCTAATGCTGAAGTCAACAAGGGAGACAATCAGCAACAGGTGGAGGTTGACAAGACGATATTGTAGTGGCAAGATAAATGCAGCCCTACAACATAAAATCTGGAAACCTGGAGAAAATCTTGTAGCAACATCAGGACAACAACAACATAAATGAAAAGGAGAAGATGGGCAGCTCGAACATGGAGTTTGGGATCCAGGATGATCGCAATAGAAACAACAGAGGGGCCACGAGAAGGATCTCATGATTTTGTCAGCAGAGGAGTATGATGCATGAGCATCAACAACTAGTGCAACAATGCACAAGGAGGGAGAAGATCCCAAGGAGAGAGAAGTGCCAACCTTCTCATTTTGAGTTAAATCTCAAAATTTTAATGTAATTAAATATTGTAATGCTCGAGGAAGAGGGAGCCATTGCATTGTGTAAGGATAAGTGTAAGTCTCCTTTAATGGCTCACAGGTAGATGGATCTAGATCTGATTCAAACTAGATGTAAATTAATTGTAATTTAATGTAAGTAGATAGAGGAAGGCTCAAGAAGCCCCTCTTTTGTAAAAATCTCAATGTATTGCGATTAGATAGGAAATAGGCATTAGAAGAATTAGAGAAGGAGAGAAGATCATGAGAAGAGCAAGAGAAGAGAGGAGAGGAAAGAAGAACTAAGACTCTACTGCAGTCAAGTCTTGCAAACATTGTACAAAACATTCAGATTTAATACAAAGGCAAATTTCCCTGCATATGAGTCTCTGTGTGTGTTCTCTGTTTCTGAGTGTTTATTTTCTAAATATTTATTGTATATGTTTATGAATGCCATGACTGCAATTGTGTTCCCTTTTCATGAATAGATATACTTCTCTATCGGTGTGAATTTTTGGTTTGTTCTAGGCTCTCAAGGCTAGTGCAAGGAGTGCACACCAGAGTTATTGGAAAATCTGAGAAGCTAGCGCAAGGAGTGTGCAAGAACTCAGTTTCGAGTTCAAGAAAAGCGTGCTAGGTGGGCACACCAGAACAGGTCATAAGCTCAGAAAGGATAGTGCAAACAGTTCACAGAGCGAGCACAAGGAGTGCACCTACACTCAGAGTAGTGTAAAATCTCAAGGGAAGGTCAGTGCAAGTGTGCACAAAGTGAGCGCAAGGAGTGTGCATGTGAGTCTTTGAAGTCCAAGACAAAGGAGACAAGTGCAAGGAGTGCACAAAAACAACACTTTGAAAAAGTGATGATCAAGCTTAGGAGGAATAACATAAAGTGTCAGGAGGGCGCTGAGAGAACACTCTTACAATGTTCAAAAGTTCATGAGGAAGAGCACAGGTGCCTGGAGGGCACAAGAAGTTACATGAAAGAACAAAGGGTTGAACCCTTTGAAGCATAAGAACTCCAAGCTCAGGAGAGACATCGCATGTGTGTACATAGATTATGCAAGGAGTGCAAAAGGCGAGAACTTTATAAAGTTCTAGACTGCATAGAAGCGCAAGAAGTGTGCATGTGACTTCTTTAAGTCACATAGATCAGGAGGGAAGCGCAAGGTGTGCGCCAGAGGTCCGATTCTTTTGGATGGACAAAGCTTAGGAGGTGCAGCGCAAACAAAGGTTAGGGAGTAACTCTACAGAGGAGAAAGAAAAGGACATGCCTTTGAAAAGCTAAGAAATTCCCTTTATTGAAGGGAAGTGGAGCCAAGAAGCAGAAGAAGCCTCACTGTCATCAAATTGGTATCCCTTCGGTGCGCAGTGGAGGAGAGATCTCTTTGTTCAAAGAAGAGTGGACAGATTAGTTCGGGAGAAGACAGAACCCTGCATAGTCGTTGGATCAAGGTAAGGAGCATGACTGTTAAATCCTTAAGTCCTTCAAACTTCGCTGCTTCGACGGTTCTTAAGTTTTTGTTGAAAGGGAGGCAAAAGCCCTGAAGCTCCGAAATTCTAGAGTGAATCTATGTCATAGATCACTAGGAGGAGTGTTAGCCATTGGATTGGCTGTGTATAGATCTGGGTCATTGGATCAAACCCAGACGTAGGAGAAGTGTCGTGGAGAAGATCATATCCCATCCATTGAATCTGCGTGCAGGTGAGCGTGAGCCATAGATCTAATGTCAGTTCAGAGATTCGACAATCCGGGAGAAGGTTTTTGTTGTTGCGCAAAGGGAAGAATTCCCCAAAGCCCTAAAGGCCGGAGTCAATCTAGGTCGTATGTTGACGGGTGAACGTGAAACTTGGATCTCCACTCTTCGGGAGTCCGACATTCGACAATTCAGGAGGCAATGTGTATTGGAGTCTGAGAAATTCTGAAGCCCAGAGTTCCGAAGTGGATCCCAGTCGTTGGATGTTGGAGTAGTGTGAGTTGTAGATCGCTAGTTCGGAGGTATTGTGTGTAGCAGTGGAGAAAATTCTTGAAACTCAGAGTCACATAGTTCTTCTCAGTCGTAGATTGCAGCAAAGAGCGTGGACCATCGAACCCAGAGCTCTTCGGGAGTTCGCCAGTTCGACATTCGGGGGAATTCGAGTGTTGTGTGGTTAAAACCTTTGAAGCCTGAATCTTTGGAGAGTCGGAGTCACGAAGCTCCGGAGAGCACCCGTTCGGGAGTTCGCCAGTTCGACGTTCGAGTGATTTGCGTCATTGTGTTGACAAAACCTCTGAAGTCTGAAGTTCTGAAGAGACGTAGTCTCGAAGCTTTGGATAGGTGCCTTTCAGCTTAATCCCTTGGTCCTAGCCCTCGGTCACATGCAATTTTGGCCGAAGTTAAGGGGCTAGCGCTCGAAAATTGATTTCAAGATAGAAGGAGCCCAGAGGTTTCTAATTTTTATGGACCTACATTTGGAGGAAAGCCAAAGGGCCTGTGTACAATTAACGTCATCCAACAAGGATCTTAGAGCCGATTCATCTCCTCAGAAGAACGATCCTAGACCGAGAGGTCGCGCGAACCCCTAGGAGGGGTAGGGGTTTGCATCACAAATTCTTTTAGATGAAAGATTAAAATTTGGATAAAATGTCTATGGATGTGAGAACTAGAAGGGCATAATGTTTTATATTTTTTTTGCTATGAGGATCGGAGTTCTAGAATAGAGACACAATCTTCCTCAAACTTAAACTTAGTGGACGTCAATATCAATGTCCTCACATGTAATTGGGCAATGTCCCCACTCCCTAATGCACTATTGTTGCAAGAGTAGGAAAAGATAAAAGAGTGATGGAGGAATTTTAGGCTAAAGACATGGGGCATAGACTTGAATTTCGTTCTTTGTTACTAACAGAAAAATTAGCATTTGATGAGGTATTTGCCCAAACTAGAGCTAAAGGATTTTTGTTGCTTAGTAATCCTAGGAATATTGTTCCTAGGGCATACACTTTGACATCATTGCAATGTTGATTGCACTAAGATAGAGATGCCCCTTAATTTTAATACACACTTTTTCTGCATAATACAATAAGTATTATTTCAAAAATATAAGTGTTCTAAACACTTGAGAGAAAAATGAGACTAAATAATAAAAGATAATTTTGAGGTAGAGAAACACTATGCTTTGCAAAACAACCCAAAGGAATTCAACAATAGCTCAAGACTACTAATTAGACATCACCTATAATGCTCTCTTTATGATCCAAGGAATTATGATGGCTACTTTGGAATAACAAATATAGGTTCATTAAAAGTCCAATGCCATGCATTATCCACTGATAATGAATATTAGATTAGGATTTTTACTTTACAGTTTATACCACTATGTATTAGGTCATTTGGTTGAGTGTCCATAGTCTTTGTCACAAGTATAAAATGATCATTACAATTAAACATAGTAACAATATAAAAGTTTTGGAAAAATGGATTAACCTTGATATATTGCAAACATTTTAATGTGAAAAGATAAATTGATATAACAAAACAAATAAGAAAATCTATAATAAAACGATGCACAATTTTTTTTTGTCTTCAATATATTGCAAGGAGTAGACAACCATATAAATTGATGAAAAGGTGTCTATGTGTGTGTGTGTGTATTGTAAAACCTGAAATACAATGGAGGACATCTACAATAACTCATTTGGAAGAAAATTTCACGGTTAATGTACTCAACTCACTACGTGCACTAACAGAGACATATACCTTATATTTTGCTTGAAAAATAACATACCAGTTTTAGAAAAAATCAAATTTCACCTAGTTATTGACAATTTCTATAAATAAAAATTATGTATTCGGAAAGCTAATTTAGTTTCCTATATTTCATATTTTTACACCATATTCAAATTCATTGTAAAAGTACTTTCAATAATCCCTCCAAATTAATAAATTGTTTTTTTTTTCTATGTTTGCTTTCAATTTCCTACATTTCATGTTTTTACACCAAATTCAAATTAATTAAAAAAGTACCTTGAATAATCCCTCCAAGTTAACATATTGTTGTTTTTTAATATTTCCATTGCCACTAACAAGTCATGAGAGACCATCATTAACTTGCACCCACCCACATATGACTTATAACCTTCTAAATGGCAACATANATTAAAAAAGTACCTTGAATAATCCCTCCAAGTTAACATATTGTTGTTTTTTAATATTTCCATTGCCACTAACAAGTCATGAGAGACCATCATTAACTTGCACCCACCCACATATGACTTATAACCTTCTAAATGGCAACATACCATGGGTGTATTGTTTCACTGATGGTCTGTGGTAGTGGAATCTTGTAACAAGTATAAGGAAAATAAATTTCTAAGTGGATCAATTCAATCCACTTAACAACTAAAAATGGCATCACAAAATTAGTTAGAATTTTTGCATCCTAAGGCCTAAGCTTATCTCAATTGCAGATTGAGACATCCAATGGACATGAAGCAAAGTCAATTGTTGAATTTACTCCATGTTTATTGGATGCCCTGAAAATCTGCAATGGAGATAAGGATACTCCATTCTAAGTAACTCACTAGTGAGCAACATGAGTGACTTAGTAATTGAGATAAGGATACTCCATTCTAAGTAACTCACTAGTGAGCAATATGAGTGACTATGTAATTGAACAAATTCAACTTTTTGGACATGTACATTTTTTTTATTGACAAGGTAAATTTCCTCTAACAAGATTTTTTTTCAAAATTCCAATAATTTGAATGTATTAAAATGGGCAACATGAGCGACTTATTAATTGAACAAATTTAACTTTTTGGACATTTACATTTCAAAATTCCAATGATTTGAATGTATTAAAATGCCCAACATGAGTGACTTATTAAACATGAGTGACTTATTAATTGAACAAATTTAACTTTTTGGACATGTACATTTTTATTTATTGACAAGGTAAAGTTCCTCTACCAAATTTTCTTTTTAAAAATTCCAATGATTTTAATGTATTCAAATGAGCAAAATCCTTTAAGACACACAATTCCATGATCAAAATTCCATCAATAAAATATAAATATAACTTTTGACATCCATTAAATTATCAAATTTAATACAAATTTTCATTTAAAAAAATAAATTTCTAAATCTCTTCATTTATCAACTTACCCCATAAAGATTTCCCTTCTACAACCTCGCTGCACGAGGATAACTTTCACTCAACAGAGCTCACATTCAATCCCTTTGTCCATTTACCACTATAGTGGATTTTGTGGTGTCCATTTGGCTTAAAAGATTATGTGTGCTTTGTAAAAAAACTTGAAGTATTGTTTCACCTGCCTCTGTCTTGCTCTTTGTTGCTACAGTTTTCCCGGTGGAAGCTTGGGAACAGTAGACTTTTATCCATTGTTCAATAATCCGCTCAACAGTGATACGTTTTACTCCGAGTAATCATTACAGAATATATTCTCATAAGATTTAATCTCTTGTTTCCCTTGTTATTCTGCCAATGGCGTGGGCTAAGCATTCATTAAAATGTTTAGTTTCCCACGGTCTTTATAAAAATGCTTTTGGTTCAAATCCAAAATTTAAATGGCAATAATCTCATAACTGTAATTTCCTCTACCAAAACTATGTTTCAAACTTTTTCTACAGTCTCTAAATTTAATTTTGATGAGCAAACGTGTACAAAAGATTGATCGTCAAACGTTTCATGCAGTCTCTAAATTTAATTAAGATTAGCAACGTCTACGACACAGATTAACAGCACAGAATTCGCTTAAATCATTCATGCATTTAAAAAAATAAAACGATTAATTTTTTAATTGTTTATATATAAAAGAGTTTGTTTTTCTTGGACGTAAGAAAACAGGTTAACTGTCCAAGACCCAGAGGCATCTGGTAGGATAGTGAAAGTTTAGCTCTACCCCCTTACGGATCATGAGGAGTGTGGTTTTCCTTGAATATCTGTGATGAGTTAGTCTGCATTCTGGGATAGCAGCCAGTGATGACTATCCCCACTGATAGTTTAACATTCTAAATTATGATAGGTTTTGTCACTTTCTGTTGATTTGATATTCTGAATTATGATAAGTTTTCCCACTTTATTGATTTGACATTATAAATTATGATAAATTTTTCCACAAAAAAAAGATAAATTATAATAAATTTTTCCACTAAAAAGTCTTAATCCAAAAGTCTGAATCCAATCAGATTTTCAGGGGTTGTTTAAGCATCCTCTTGCTAATGTGAATAAAAAAACGATGTGGCCCTTCTCATTTGTGTCTTAACGCAAAACCCGTCAATGATTTATATCTCGAAGGCGGCTCTGGATAGAAATCGTGTGCGAAAGGAATACTTTAGTCGCCCACAAAAGTTGAGAGTGGTCAAGATTGAGAAATCATGCCAGTGGGCGACAGTAGATGCGATGCCGACCAAAAGCTTCCTGTCACCAGAAGGAAGGCAGGCAATCAGTGGGTAAAGCTGCCTATTACCATACGGAACTTCAGTTCTGGCAGAGGTGGAGTCGGAATGCACCATACATTTCAATCACGTGTTCCTTTAGGGTACGTCAGCAACAACACCGACCCTCTACTCACTCTTTATGACAGCAACAGCACCGACCCACTCTGTATGCAGCGGTGTATACTGTTGTATATGAAATAACTTCAAATCCAATCTAGCTGTGTACATGCCTACAAACATGCAGACAGAGTATTCTCATTTAAAATAATTTTAAATTTGGGCGTTGGTTAAACGTTTTACTTTTTGGGTTTTTTTGGTAGGAAGTGGTCGGAGTTCGTGATGTAAATTTGGACAAAATCTTTATTTTTGTTGTTATTTAAATTGTCTTTCTGAATGCATAAATGGATTTAGCTTGCTGAAAAACCCCTGGGGCACTCCGATTATACAAACTTAGCCACTCAAATTTCTGTTGTTTAAATTGTCTTTCTGAGTGCATAAATGGATTCAGCTTGCTGAAAAACCCCTGGGGCACTCCGATTATACAAACTTAGCCACTCAAATCTGAAGATCCAACCATTCATCACCGAATTTCAAACAAAATCAAACGGAAAAAGTAACCAGAAAACCTCCAAAATGTTGAGACTACTCTTTAAATTTGTATGACAACAATAATATGGATCCACTAATCACTTTGTATGCAGTTGCTTACACTGTTGTTGTATGTGAAATAACTTTAAATCCAATGATACACATAGTTCTATACATAGTATTCTGATCTAAAACAACTTTGATAATATTCTATCTACACATAGCCAGCAATATTCAAGCTGCTACTCAGTATTGAACGCTTGCAACAACTGGATTATAAACCTTGAATATTAAATATTCTCCGTTATTTCCATTTTTCATTAAATTCTACTGCCACTTTCCTTAACAAAAAGACAAAAACGGACAGAAAAGAAGACTGTACACTGCACATTCAAAATATTAAATACTTTAGAGTGAGGTGTTTATTTTCCCTTCTTTCCAATTTACTTTAAAATTCTGTCATCTTGTTACTTTAAAATTCTGTCATCTTGGACTCTCCTTAACAAAAAGACAAAACCGGACAGAAAAGACTGTACATTGCTTTGCTTAAAGCAGAACTCCAATAAGCGTTTCCTCACCTCAGCTTGCAGATTTTGCATTTCGAAGTCGAAACCTAGCAGATCAGTTTTGCACTATCACAAGCTTAAGCAGCTTTCTTCACACCGACAATCCTATCACCTTAACCTAGCAGATCAGTTTTGCACTATCACAAACCTAAGCAGCTTTCTTCACACCCACAATCCTATCGCCTTTAACAAACTCAACTCATACCACCGATACTCCTATCACCTATAACAAACTCAAATGTTACCATATTCACAACAACACTATGCCAGTTTTATAATTTTAACATTCTCTCTCGATCTACATCCAACAAAATAAACTACCCAATACATTTATAATTATTGATTGATGGAGTCTCCAACACCACCAACATTACATGCACTGCTTCCTCTAGGAATGATACATTCTTTGGATTATCCCTGATAAATGAATGGAACATTTCTTGGGTGGACGAGTTGAGAGGAACAAGAGATTATGGTTGGAATTGTTGCTAGAGTTGTGAAAGTGCAGAATTTTATTTTTATAAATATCGTGATGTAAATTGCATATATGTATATCGGCATAGTGTGCATACAGAACGGTGCACAATTGTAGGGGAGGGGGGATGTAACATCCCCATTATAATCCCCAATTTAATTAATGCTTAATGTAGATATAATGTGTGGCTACAGCCTAGCGATGTAATATGCGAATTGTATCCCTATGTTTTAATAATAAAATGTGATGATAGTTGCTAAGGGGACATGGACAGAGATGGGGGTTGAATTGAATTTATCCACAAGAGAGGGGAGAGTCTAAGAGAACATCTAAGAGGGGTCCAAGGGGGAATTATCCATGTATATTAATTCAACCCATTTTCCTAAATTTTCTAATAGTATATGAACCTTCTAATTCCTGATTGAGTGTTTCCAAAGACAACCATTGAATACATGTAAGAGGGTGGGTGCGAATGGTCACATCCATAGTTATTGGTAGCATGAAGGGAGTACAATCATCTTGGGAAAGTGTGTGAGTCAATAAAGTAAGACAAAGGAGAGGAAATTCATATGAGGAGCAACAACAATTTTTATACAATCATTTTTTGGTGCATGAGGAGTAAGTAGAGAGCAAATAAAAGATCTTGGAGTTGGTGCATCTATAGAGGGTGGATTCTAGAGCATGTTGGAGCGTATCTAGATCATTTTGGAGTTGAATATTGAAGATTCAGATTGTCAGGCCTGAAGAGTGAACTCCTAAGTGAATTGCACTAAAACAACAAGTGTATGTTGTTGTTTGTTGGTAGTTTTTCCTAGCAGTGAGTTCCCTTAAGTTCCTGGATGAGAGATTCCTAGCTACATGTTCCAGAGAGAAATTGATAAATGAATGGACACCCAAGGGAATCCGATCCGTGAAGGGGTACATTCATTGGGTTGAACAGGTCAAGAAGAAGAGAGCTGGTGGAAAATCGAGATAATTGTAGGAGAATACTAGTGGGTTGTGGAAATTATGAGCTATGAGTGGACAATGAGAAACAAACCTCTCTTGTTGATTACTAGCCTCAACTCAGGGGTGACTTGTTGTTGAGATTTGAAACAATAAGTCTATGGTTGGGTGGAACATATGAGTTTAGTTGTTGTGCATGAACTCTGTGTATTTG
>SNQJ01S0227037.1:1058-11527 GCA_010110895.2 Picea sitchensis | reverse complement strand
CTCTTTTTCTGCACATCCCCTCTCAGCAGTTCTGTAATATAAATTCATAATGTTATTTACATTTTCATCATGCTTTTAGCATGGTAATTCCTGTATTAGGATTAATTACAAATTTGGGGGGAACAGGGTGTTACATGTAGACTACAAAATCCTTAATTATACTTGTGTGCATGACCCTTTTCCCACACCTTTTACTGACGAGGTGCTAGAACAAGTTGTGGGGAAAGAGTCTTACTCATTTACAGATGGATTTTCGGGGTATCACCAAGTGATAATTACCGAAGAAGAGAAAAAGAAGAACACACTCATAACATAATGGGGGTCATTTTCATATAATGTGATGCCCTTCGGTCTAAAGAATTCCCCTGCATTTTTTTCCCGGATTGTAATAACAACCTTCCGAGAATTTATTCACAAATTTATAGAAGTTTATATGGATGACTGGATGGTGTATAGTCTGCTGAAAGAAAATGTAGCATTACTATGGATGATGTTTGATCGGTGTAGGAAGCTACGGATATCTTTAAACCAGAAAGTGTATCTTCTGTGTGCCACATGGAAATATGTTTGGCCACATAGTATGCTGAGAAGGAGTGCTAGTAGACCCAGCCAAAGTTGTGGTCATTTTGAATATGCCACCTCCTACGAGCACTAAATATTTGTGCTCAATGTTGGGGAACACAGGGTACTATCACAAGTTCATCAGAAGGTATGTGAATATTACTACACCCCTCGAAAATATACTAAAGAAGTTTGAATTGTTTCAGTGGACACTAGAGTGTGATCGAGCGTTTGCCATCCTCAAGGAAAATCTCAGCTCAACACCTATTTTGATATTTCCAAATTGGGAAAAGGAGTTTCATGTACACGTGGATGCATCAGGTATTTCCATGGGAGCCATCTTGGTGCAACTAGGTGATGGAAATACGGATCATCCCATCTATTTTTCTAGTAGTAAGCTATCACAAGTTGAACGCAACTATACAACCACAGAGAGGGAGGGTTTGGCTATGATTTATGCTCTACAAAATTTTAGACATTACTTGTTAGGCTCTCATTTTAAATTTTTTATTGATCATTCTATGTTAAAATATCTAGTTAACAAGCCTGTCTTGGAAGGAGCAATTTTTCGATGGTTGTTACTGTTTCAGGAATTTTCATTTGAGGTGATTATCAAACTTGGAAAATGCAACGTGGGTCCCGATCACTTGTCTAGATTGGAATCAGGGGAGAGTGGCGGAGCAATATATGATCATCTCCCAGATGCAGACCTATTTTGAGTTGAGACAATACCAGAATACCTGGAAGACATAACAATTTTCTTGAGTACAGGGGCTTTCCTAGAAACATACTCCGCAACTCAAAAATGCTATATGGTGGTTCGAGAAATAGACTATAAATTGATTGCAGGGAAATTGTATAAGTTGGGACTAGATAGTGTCCTCAAGAAATGCGTTTTGGACCATGAAAGACAAGACATCCTTTGGGAGTGCCACAGTGGATTTGCGGGAGGCCATGTCAAAGGAAAGGCCACTACATAGAAAGTCCTCCAAGATGAATTATGGTGGGCCACACTCTTCAAATATGCAAAGGAATATGATAGATCTTGCGACATTTTCCAGAGAGTAGGTAAGCTATCATGATGAGACACATTGCCTCTTCAACCAGTTCGAGCTATGCAAGCATTTGAGAAGTGGGCGGTTGATTTTATTGGAGCGATCAAACCCATAGATAACCACTCAAAGGTCAGGGATATTATCACCACAACCGATTACCTAACACGATGGGATGAGGAAACAATTGTTCAGGATTGTTCGATTGATACCACTGCTAGGTTTATCTTTGAAAACATTATCACTCGGTTTGGATGTCCTAGGAGTCTGACTAGTGATCAGGGTGGTCATTTTATCAGTAGTAAAATAACAAAGCTTATAATAGAGTTCTTAATTCAAAATCATAAAAGAAGCCCCTACCATACACAAGCCAATGGCATAGTGGAGGTGTTTAACAAGATTTTGGAAAGAGGTTTGATGAATTTTTGTTGCATAAACAAGGAATATTGGGATGATAGAGTCCCAACAGTTTTGTGGGCTTACAATACAACCACGAAGAAACTTCACAAGTATACTCCATTTCAAATACTCTATGGGAAATAGGTTGTGGTACCTCCATAATTCATTACCCCTAATCTCTACATCACACATGTTACACATATGTCAGAGGATGAATCAATTGCGTAGAGGGTTATGGATTTGCAGGAACTTGATGAGACCATATTTTTAGCAGACTTCCATCAAACAGTTGAGAAAGCCTAGAAGAAGGCTTGGCCTAACAAGCATATTAAGGCCAAAACATTTTCACAAGGAGATAAGGTCCTACTTTATGATAGTCGATGCCAGAAACATCCAGGAATGTTGTGCATGCATTGGTTGGGCCCATTTATAGTTGCAGAGGTCTGACACTCTAGAGCAGTCATACTAGCACAACTGGATGGTATACTTCGACCAGGATGGGTGAATGGTGCTCGCCTGAAACCCTCTATTTTTCAGGACTGAGCTAAAGGACTATTGCTCTAGTCTAAAGGAGAATGTATGGTAGTTAGATTTGAATTTCTACAATTTCTTTAAATTCAGTTAATAAATTCGTAGTGTGCATTGTTGCGCCACGACATGTATTTCATTTATTATTTTTTTTTTCAGTCTAAGCATTAGTCTTGTGCAGAAATGATTACTCAACAACATAGGATCAGAAGAGCCATGAGTCCATTAAATACAGTCATTAAATATGATGGGGAACCCATTGTGGTCGGAGGGAGATCGAATCTGAACAGAATCCTAGTCCATGTGCCACACACACCCTGTCCAGTCATAGCCTGTATGATCGCTACAGTAACCCGTCCAAACTCTATTAGACCATAAAGTCACGATACGTGAAGATTCCATCGGTATTCATGCTAGGATTCTCAACTGTTCAAACGATAATTCTTGAGGTCGACCACGTCCTTGTCGAACTTGTTCACTAAATTCCAGAATCCCTAGATAGATTTACCTCATTAAATATTCTCATCGAACACCTGAGCTCCAGGTTGTGTATACAAGATTAATCATGAGTGGCATTAGGAGTAATGAAAGAGCCCGCCAACTAGCCTGAGTATAAGGTTGCGCGAACTTAGCGTAAGAAATATTGTTTTTTTATTTTGTGTTTGAGATTTCTAAACTGTCATAGAGCCTGGAAAATTCTCTCAGTTGCAACCCTGAAACCTAGTACAGTCAGTCTAAGTCTCTTTGCAGTCTAAAGAAATGATGCCAAGAGCTACAGGAATCTAGAGTTCAGTCTCCAAAGAAGCAGTTCTTGATGATCCATGTGATCCCCAAGTTGAGGTCATGGGTGACCTCAAAGGAAAGGTCGAGAAAGTGAAGCTCCTTGACCTTGACCTAATAGACTAGGTGTTATTCCCACAGATGAACATTGACATGTTCTGTAATGTGGCTCCAGATGAGATGGGAGGGATGCAATTCATGTCAAAGCCAGAGTTTATCAACCTCTTCAACTCCAACATCATGAATCTCCGAGACTTTCCACTTTTCGACACTACTGGTGAGGTTGAGCAGTGTACAAAATTCCTTATCAACCGTGTTGTTCTTGAGATTGATTCTAGGCTCCAAGAATAATGTCAGGCATCAAATATTTAAATGAAATGTTTTAAAAGTTCTTTCTTCTACCTTCCATTTTCTGATAAATAACTTTAAGTGAAATTTATGATTCTTAGAATCTCAAATGAAACAAGACTTAGAATCTTTGTCTTCTCTTGTATTAAAATTCAATAGGTTCTCTCTTATACATTAGGCTAGAAGTAGCCAGGAATAGATCTGAGATCTATCTACTTATACAAAAATTGTCTCAACTAAAAGTAGTTAGACTTTCCACAATATCTGCTCTAAATATGGAATACAATCCGAATGGAAAAACATAACGCAGATATTGTTGAGTTATGGTTTGATATGTTGGTGCTTCATACGCTCCTTCATTTGCTCCCAGATGCACTTTCTTTCCTCTGCTAATTGAACTGGGTACACATATCCATCAAGGATACCACAAATCTCAAAGGTTCAATGTTATCATTCAATTCGAAGGCAAACACCTTCTTGTGTACTAGTGGTAGCTTCTCCTAGATCTTCTTTACTGCCTGGGATGTAATTTGATACTGTAAATTAGGATTCACCAACAACTCATTAATATTGAGCAAATCAATCTGATTCATCTGTTGGATGATAGATTGAATATTTTCCTTATTTTTTCTGGAGTTTTCCTTATTCATTTCTATTTCAATCTACCCCAGTGCCTCTGAGATATCATTTCCTTCAAATTCAATCAATTTTGTTTCTATAGAAGACAAGGTATTCAGACAAGTCTTCTTTGCCTTTCTGGAAAGCTTCTTTCTTTCTTCTAGGTCTATCTCCCAAACTTTCAAGGCCATTTCACCCTTCACTTGTTCATATTGTGAAAAATGGTTGAGACCAGAGATATTGGATTTTTGCCTCCATATAATGAATTCCTGAAACTTGGATCTAGCCACACTGACATCCTTTTCTTTCACATAAACAATTTTTAGAGAATTATGTATTGCCTAATAGTATTTCTTAATAGTATCCACCTTTTGATATAGATCCTGTTAGACAACTTCCATCTTCTCATTGATTTCAGATGCTTCTGCTTTGAAAGAAGTGATGTTTGTTGTTGTGTTCTCCATTAGGACTAATTTGGCTTGCAACTGTTCTATCAAATTGTCCCGCTGAGTAATCATGGATTTGTTGGTCTGTGAATTCTGGTAAATCAACTTGAGTTTCTCCTGTAACTGCTTCATCTGTTGTTGATAATTTAACTTGATTTGTTATATGTAATGATTCATTCCGCTCTTGAAAACCTATTCTGTGCTTTGCATTTCATTCTACAATTATTCCACCAAGATATATTTTTGTTGTAGTTGCTTGGTCAGATTATCCACTGACAATTGGTTGGAAATGGCGAAGGCCCCTAGTGAATCTGCAACCTCTTTGGCAAACTCAGGATCATTTTCGCCTTTTCCATCATACACTATTTTCTGCCTTTTAGTAACTACTCCATCTTTTTGCTGAGATTCTTTCTTTACAATATCTTTCCTTTTCTTATTGAAAAAGAAACTTGAGGGATGCATTTCTTCAGAAAATATAGGAGTAATTTTATCTATGTGAACGACCTCTGAACTAGGATTTTCAAAAGTGGTCGCTAAAGGAGTTAATGAGGGAATATGAGAGATAATTGTGGTGGAGATTTCTGGACTTGTTGTGCTTGATATGATAGCTGAAGTAACTGGTGTTGAAGGGGGGAAAAAATGTCCCTGCTTCATGAAATCTTCAAAGTTGGAAAATATATGTTGATCATTTAGACCTAGCAGTGATGTTTTTATCTCTTTAAATAACCCATCTGAACTCTTCAATACTTCTTCAGTTTTGTTCTCAGTGGAGAAACTTGGCTGAGATTCTGTGGGTTTAGCTTCTTGTGAAGATGGAATGGGCCTTGACTCTCCTTGTAAAATCTTAGGCAAGTTGTTCCATCTATGCTTTTGGAAGCTGCGGAAACCATCCTGTTGGTCAAGAGGCAAAGTCTGAAATCTATTTTGAAATTCTTCATAGGATCTAGCTCCCCTGAAAACCTCATCATAAGGAGACTCTTCGTGGATGTATTTTTTCATGTTGAATTGAGCCAAATGGTTCTCTACCACATTGTGAGGATCATGTCTTTTGAATTCAATTTCAACTAATTTGACATCTTCCAAGGTCCCAACCTTGACTTTGGTATGACCAAAATCTAACAATGTAAACATACCAACCTGAATGGGAAAAGTTGGCCATACCATTTTTTGAGCCTCTTTCAATTCCTTAGTGATTCCTCCTACTACTGTTTGGTATGCCACTTCTCGACACACCAACGTGTTAGGTAAAATTTTTGGTAGGGAATGAGGAGGAATAGAGCAACCAAAAACTATGATGTAAGAGAAGTTCTCTTCAATGTACTAATCTACAAACGTGCCTAAGTTTCCAATAATATTCTCTGAAATCCTGGGCGACGGGTGGCCATAGATAGCTACATGAATAGGTACCACTACGTTGTTACAGATCTCATAAAATAAATCTTTATCATTTTCTTCCCATAGTTTGGAGTGGTAGAAATGTATAGGCTCAGAATTAGCCAGGTTCCAACTCCAGTTCATCAAGGGAAATGGGGTCATGAAGCAAATGGCATCCATGATGTATGCGGACATGTAAAAAGGAGTAGGTTTCCCTTTTGATTTCAACGATTGGTACTCAACAACCTCCTCATCCAGGTTGTCCGAAAACATTTTTTCCCAGTTGAAAACTGTTGGCACAGGGGAAGACCCATGGTTCAATGCTCAAGAGTGCACCAAAAAATCTCTAACTACCGGCCCTTTCGGCAACACCTGCAAAGAAGATGAAGTCTCATCGGAGGTAGAGGCAGGGGTGGTTGCAAGACTCAGGTGTCTGCAACCTTAGCTGGGACACCGATCTATGATTATATTTCTTACAAAGCACTTAGAAACAGTTATTCACCAATATTCAATCCTTACCTTACTTTACAGATAGCACAGAGAATCACAGTATGTACTTAGATCTAAGGTAATTCAACACTTAGCAATAACAAGACAGACCAGATATGGTAGATCAAGCACTTAGCATATTCATGTACATCAGGTCTAGCATTCATACACATATAATAAGCACGAAGCATAAGTAAAGCTATCTAAACATATCAAAAGCACTTAGTAGAGAAGGAAAGCACACGAGTAAAAGAACAAAGCACAACACACAGATTTACGTGGTTCACACCCTCCCTGGGGCTACACCCACCAACTCTTTTTCTTTATTATCACTGACCAATCGGTTACAAGCATAGAGCCTCAAAACCCTACTCCACATAGGATAAGAGATCTACGCAGCTTGCTAGATCCTCCTTCCCTGAGTAGCTCTAAGCATAATGCCTTCTTACAATCCGTGCACTCAACACTTATAATACTTTCACTTAGCTCAACAAGTTCATCACATGGATCGGCTCTTAGCGCTAAACCACTTCTATCTTTGCTTAAAAAAACATCTCAGCTTACATAGCCTAGATGTCTATTTATAAATTACAAAAGTGGGCCTAAGAGTGGGTAAACCCACGGGCCAATCCCATTACATTATCTCCAAAAACCCAAAAAGGACCCAAAGTGGACCTAGCTTCCACGATCTCCGCTTCGCCTTGTGCTTCGTTTTCGACAGACTGTCGAAGTCCCAAAAATGGTCAAATATGACCAAGTGTTTCCCAAAACTTGGTCAAGGGCCAACAAGCCCCCAACACTCACCTGTGACTCATCCCGAGTCACTCAGGTCTGTCCAATTCTTCATCGAATGCCTCGAGCTGCTTCGACCTGCTGCATTGCGACTGCTTCTTGCTCAGTGAATTCCTGGATAAGTGTGTCATTCACTGGCCCTTCTAGGCATTGTTTTGCTGAATTCACTATGTACTCCAGTTCTGTTCCTTGGCTCTCAACCTCTGTAAATAGCTAACATGCCTTATCCTGCACAGGTTGAAGTCATTGGGTGATTTCCATCACCTTACTCTGGATCGTATGTATCTTTTGCTGGGCAGTGCGCTGCTTGTGTGATCATTTCATTCTTTCTAAGGGCGATAGGGCCTTCAACTGCACCTATATATTTTTGGCTTCAAACTTCGCCTCCTGGAGCTGCAACTCTAATTTATTCAATTTTGGATTCTTTTCCAGATTCTCATAAGTCTGGGTGCTCCTGTTACTCAGTTGCTTGCATTCCAAGGCAAGATCTTTTAATCTATCAATAGTACTGTGGGCAGTTGCTTCTCATTGGTCTCTGATCTCCTGAGGGGTATCAGGCACCGTGCGAAGCTCCAGATATTTGATGCGCTGCTGGAGCTACTAGATTACTTCTTCTAGTTGTACCACCAGCTGTGGTATTTTCTCTTCGGTCATTATTTCAATGAATTTCATAGAGCAAAGTGCTCTGTTGACTGCTTACTTTACTTCTAGTTGCTTCACAAGAAACTGCTTCTTTTCTTTTTGTAGCTGTGATTTCTCTTCCTTGAACTTAGCTTGGAGAGAAAGATTCTCTCTTTTTGCAAAGCTGCACTGGTTGACAAGTACTCCCAGTACTTGTGTCAAAGCCTGAGTGGCTTGTTCTGCTTTCTCTTCTGCACTTCTAAGTCTGGCTTCGACTGTATCATCAATTTGACAGAGTTGAACTGGTTCATCTCCCACTTCTGTTTTTCCTTCTAGCAGAGGCGCAATGGAGATTGCACAGTTAGACTGAAGTGCCTGCTGCACTCCTTGGAGCTCAATTTCAATTCTGTTATACATCTTCTCCTGCTTAACTTCCTTATTTTCTACTATCTCTTCTATAGATTCATTCAGGGCTGCGATGAGGAAGCTGAAGTCATATGGATTGAGGGTGGTCTGCAGCTTAATTACGGGTGATTTTGATTTCTTCTGGGAGGGAGATCTCAAAGGCAAACCCTTTATCTTCTTTATGATTTCTACTTCATCTCCCAGTCTCTGTTCGACATCCTCTAAGTCTTTTCCATCACCTCCTTGGTCTGGTGTAATGGAAGCCGTCCTTACAGATCTGCTATCTATATCCTGGAATTCCTCATCCTTCTTTGTCTTCTTTGTCTTCTTTGTCTTACTGGGCCCAGGTGTGTTCTGCGCAGCTTCTGGGCTGTTGATGTCTGAGATGTCCGCAGGATCTGCTGAAACAAGGAGGTTCGTCGACCATTCCTTGGTGATCTCTTCTATGTCTTCTTCTGTCATCTTATAATACGAATGAAGATGTTCCTGGTGCTTATCAATGCGTGGTGTGAGGTATATAAAATGGCGGTCCACGCTGAACTTCATTAGAGGTTGGAACCTTTGTAAAGTGTTCGGGGTTATTCGAGGTTCACCTCCTATGGCTACTTTGAACTGGTTGTAATACATGTGGAAGATGACATTCGCCTTCCATTGCTTGTTCATATCATTTGAGTACCACAGTGTACTGAACTTCGCGGCCAGTGGCTCAAAGGGGCCCATGTCCAAGAAGGTTTCCCTTCCGGTAGCTCCCATGCAACAAAAGTGATCAGTATGAAGAGACATCTAAAATGGAATTCATGCCCCTAATCCTGGGCTTCTCTGCAACCAATCTCTAGTTGATTCACCAATTACTTCACCTAGTTCATCTATAGTCCCTTTGCGCACTTCCCTATGAGGTCAACTACAAATCTAGATACTTGCGTGGTTAAATTCTTGTGTACCAATTTCCCTACAATTAGTTGACAGGAAAGGCACACTATGCCACTTTCAATAGAAGCTACCTTGTAGCCTCGTGCTCCCTTCTCAACATCTCCATAAGCTTATTTGATCTTCTGAGCAAGAGCGTGGTCCATGGTCTTTCCAGGATAGTAATCATGGGGATCAAGGCCTTGCATACTAAGCCCGATGATCCAATTGATCAGTGATGGATCAATGATTATGCGATGGTCTAACTATAAGTATCCTCCATGGTAACTTTCCAGCAGCAACTTCGCACAAGCATTCACCTCCTAGTGTCTGTCAAAGTGTGGTATCTTCATAACGTTGAGCAGAGTGGACTGCACGAGGTTCATCATCCATTGCTGAGGGATGATCTTGGAATTCTTCCCTTTGGATCTGGTTAAGTACTTGTATGGGGCAAGCATTTTGTAAACTTTACTATCCCCTAGGTTGAAGTCACAAAACTTCAATTCTTCAATCTTGTCTTGATCTGTGTGGTAGGTGCATACTCCTTTCGGTAGGTATGCAGCGACTAGAGTGTATTCAAAGTCTCTTGGCACACTGTCTCTGTTAATCGCACCGCTCAGAGGTGGTATGTAAGAAGGTAGGATAGATGGGACTGAATTTGCATTGGCTATATCATATTTGTGTTTGGTTCTCCTTTCTGTGCCATCTCGGGATGTTCCTTCTCAAGCAGTCGATGGGGAGGCTTGCGCTCCTCTCTTCGATGATGCCTGTAATCCTATAGAAAGTCCTCTCTCCGACATTACTCTTTTGGCTATGAGGCTAGCGAGTAACTCTCTTACAGATTCTTCAGCTGCGCTAATTTCATCAGACATATACACTTGGGATCAATATCTTGGGTTCTCAAAGGAACGTAGGCACTGTAATAAGATAGAGAGTAAGAGTGGAGTGATTATTGTTCACAATTCACGTAGTCTACGGGCTCAAATTAATAATTAGAAAAAGTGTTTTCCGTGCATGGCGCGATGGACTAAGTAATAAACTATTAAGCCTTAATATTGGCTCATTACCCCTTAATTGGGGCATATTATATTAGTAATGTTATTTTATTTATGTCGGCTTTAGGCCATTAGTTGTAATTATACCTCCTAGT
>SNQJ01S0227036.1:0-11697 GCA_010110895.2 Picea sitchensis | reverse complement strand
TGTATACAAAACATGTAATTTATAGTTTCTGGGTATCGCAGCTACAAGACTACAGTGCTAGACAAGTCTAATTTCCAAAATGCTTAAGATAAATGTAGTTGTAGATAAACCCATGGAATAATTACTTGATTACATCTCCTGGATGATAATAATAAAGAGTTTACTGAAGAAAGTTAAAAATAACAATTATTCATGACAATAACTCATAATAACTGCACAGTAATACCCACAACATGATTTCATACATTCTCATTCAACAATAAATTAAACAAGCACATAGTGGACACTCATCTTATATAAATGAAACACCAACTGCATGCATACCTATGACTTTCTTCCCAACCTTAGACTCTGCTTCCCTCAAAATGACAATAGGTCACCCCTGAGCTGGGGCTTAAAATCCACTTGGGAAAGGAAATCCTATCCAATTAAGGTCTCTCAACAACAACAATATTTCCAATTCAAGTGTCAAGTTAAACAACCAGTCTACAGTCTCTAATTTACCCACATGATTGTCCCACCCAAGAAGTGTGCCCCTATGGCTGCCCCACTTCCCTTCTAGGCTTCAACAACAAGCTAGACAAAAAGATTCAGAGTTATGTAATTGCAACTTGGCACCTTTGGGAATCAAATTCCATGCAATTCTCTCACCTGGAGAGAATGCACACAGGCTTGACAACCCGCCTCTTCATATTAACTCCCAAAAAATCTTCCTTAAGCATTCTTCATCCTAAATGAAAATCTAGTAGTAGCACTTACAACAATAGGGATATGGTACGAATCCTCGAGACCATAAACGTCCCCTCGAATGGATGGATGGAATGAGAAACATGCATTAAGGTTTGCTATTTTTTCTGCATTCTCTTGAAGTTCCACTTGTCACTTGCTCAAGTTTCATTTGAATCACTTGGTGATTCATTTCCCCTTTCCAAAGACTTAGGAAAAAATCATGTCCTTACCTTTTTCCTTTGATGGAAATATTTTATTAGTATTTCATTTTTTTAAGCCCCATGGCTTAGCTCCCTTTCCCATTTAGTGGAGTTTATCCACCCAAACACTTCTTGTTAGGATGGTCTACATGCAATTGTGTTTTTCTATTAAATTGAAAGTGAAAATACATAATACAAAACAAGTTCACTAGCCAAAAACATTTCCTGACTCACTAGCCTATGTACATATTTTCAATTATATTTCAATCGGTGTTCGGACTAGGGGTATTAAATTCCCCTCCCCCTTATTTATGCATTTTCCTCAGTGCAGCACACACACACACACACACACACACACACACACATAAACAAAAAGTTCAAAAATTTACAAAAAGATCTGGGTATTCTTCCCGCATAGAATCTTCATGTTCCTAGGTTGCTTCTTCAAGGCCATACCAGGTCCATTGGACCTTTACCAGATTTATATTTCGATTCCGGAGCTGCTTGGTTTTCCAGTTCAAAATGCATACTGGTTGTACCTAGAATTTTCCCTCTGGCTCTACCTAAATCACATTCCAATCAATGACATGATTATTATCAGGTACATACTTTTTGAGTAACAATACATGAAAAAAATTACAAATTCACATGGATGCTGGTAATGCAAGCATATAATGATCTAGGTGGATATTGGTGGCCACCCACCTGTTCCAACTTCCAACTGGCTCATCTTGACAGTTTTCAGTTCAACACGTTTCTCTGTAATGGGGACATTTATTTGTAATTGTGGGTTCTGCACTTCTTGTCCTGAAGCCCTACACAACATCCAGGGGGATATTGGTGGCTACCCACCTATTCCAACTAGCTTATTTTGGAAGTTTTCATGTCAATACATCTTTTTGTACTTCCAGGGCCATTTTGGTGCTCTAAACAGTGTTCTCTTGGCTTGCCATAGTCAAATTGTAGATGAATTTAGAGTTTGACGACATAATGCGTAGTTCTTGAAAATACATTTCCAATGGGCTATCACACGCCTAAAACGAATATTGTATGCAACAGTTACAGCCCTAGGAAGTTAATGTACTAACTTACACCAACGGGGCCCACATGGCTTTTGGCGCTTCATCTCCTAGGGTTAGGTTTTTGGATGTCTAGGGTTTTGAAATTCATGTTTATCATAAAAAAGCCTTCAGAGCCTCATTGTAATAATTTTCTTGCGAATGAACATAGTCGTCACATCTCTTCTCTGAGATAAAGCTGTCACCATTCTAGCGAGTCTTACACTCTATATTTTTATAGTCTCTTTACATTTCTTTCATTAATAGAAATAATGTATTGTTGTATTTCTCTGTTTTTGGAAATTGTTATGTGTATTTCATTGTAATATCTCTTCTTTCATTTCGTTTTGAAAATAATATGGATTAGTGGTATCAGCGCAGGCTGCTCTTGATCGTTTTTCAGTGCATGTCCCCGACAAGGCCCGAGTATAGAAAGTTGGGTCTCGAGCTTGTCTCTCTTGAGGAAAATTGCCCTCGCATGCCCAAGAAACCATCTATGGCGACATAAAATAAAAACAATGGAGCAAAAGATTCTATCAACTTGTTGCTTGAGCAAGCTCTTGCGTGACAGAAGGACGAAATGATGGAGAATTTTTCCCACATCTTTCAATGCCTACCGATAACAATAGGTGCATCTTCATTAAGAAACCACTTTGGAGGAACCTCTCCCTTCAAGGTACAAGTTAATTTTGATATTCCCTTATTTGAAGGTCAGATAGATGGAGATGCCTTAGAAAAATTGTTGAATCTGCTAGAATTTTATTTCTCTGTTCACAATTTTTCTGACAGGGAAAAGATTACCTTCGCACTGCTCAAGGATCTCCCCCATGTTAAACATTGGTGGGAAACTTACTGGGAGCAAATTTCCACAGAGGAATATAGAATATATGGGGCCGATACCACTTGGGATTTTTGTGTGGATGCGGTCAAGGAACAATACTACCCTGTTGATAAATATGAAGAACCGTACATGAGATGGACCACATTGCGGCAAGAGAAGAGTCAAACAATGTCGGAGTTCACAAATACTTTCCATACCTTACGCACCAAGCTGGGTATCAAAGACTCTGAGTGACATATGGTTCTGAAATACCGTGGGGCTCTGCATAGGTACATCCAAACCGAAATGGATTTCCTATACATCTCATCATTGGGAGTTTCCTATCGATATGCTGTCAAAATCGAGCAGAAATTTAGGCACAAGAACAAATGGGATTTCTGGTTTGCAAATCCGCAACAACCAAAGCATGGTAAAGACGACCCTAAACAAGATCCTCCCAAAAACCAGTCCAAGACAAAGGGAAATAAGGGAAAAGGAAAGATGAATAATGACATTGGGAAGTGGTGTGACTTCCACAAAATCCCCTGGCACAACATCGATGAATGTTTCTTGAAATAGTCATTGGTGGCCGAGGTCAAAGACAAGGATCCGAATCCTGATTTGGAATCTGATCTAGAAAAGATTTAAAATGAACATATCATCGACGCAGACCCTACTGCTACTGTCGCGACCGCAACAATTCAACCGGAAGAACCAATAGATCTTGAAGAGGGGGAGCGCCTCTTCCATTCACAGATGTGGGTGAAGGGGACGCCGTTGCACTTCATTGTTGATAGCGGCAAAGACAGAAGAACCTCATCTCAGTTGAGGTCGTCAAACAGTTTGGGTTGTCGACAACACCACATCCACAACCATACAACATCGGGTGGCTTCACCAGGGAATAGATCTCCGTGTCAGCCAGCAGTGCCGCCTATCCTATGGCATCCAACCCTTCAAGGTTGAGGTAGTGTGTGATGTTTCCCCTCTTGATGTCTGTGATGTTGTTTTGTTCCAACCATATATGTGGAAATGTCATGTTGTTTATGAGTATCGACCACATAATTTCATTATTACTTTGGGGGGTCATCTCTACAGGATACCAGAGGTAGTTCCGACTACTATTCCGCCAAAACATTGTTGCAAGGTAATATATTATACTGCAAAATCCATCCTCTTCATAGTCTATTGAAAGAATGCACAAAAGGACACTACAACCATTGTAGCCTCAACACCTTCTATCCAGTAGAAATAGATTGTAGAAGAGAAAGAATATATTGTTTCTTCACTTACAATGGTGCATACACAATGCCCCATCAAGCCCAGAGACAACATGTTGGTGGAACAGATTCAACCCCACCAACAACAGGTTCGTGACAACCTTCCACAGAGCAAGCAACACAAATTCTCTAACAAGGCACACAAATCACCAAGATTCAGATTCAAAAAACGCTTTCCCCTCTTCCCCAAGCACTCAATGCAATGGATACCATTGTTTTCTAAGGGGGGAGGATTGATCTAGGTGGATATTGGTGGCCACCCACCTGTTCCAAATTCCAACTAGCTCATCTTGACAGTTTTCAGTTCAACACGTTTCTCTGTAATGGGGACATTTCTTTGTAATTATGGGTTTTTCACTTACGGGGCTGTCCTGAAGCCCTACACAACATCCAGGTGGATACTGGTGGCTGCCCACCTATTCCAACTGGCTTATTTTGGAATTTTTCATTTCAGTACATCTTTCTGTACTTCGAGGGCTGTTTTGGGCCTCTAAAAAGTGTTTTCTTCGCTTGCCACAGTCAAACTGTAGACGGAGTCAGATTTTGACGACATAATGCATAGTTCTTGAAAATACCTTTCCAATGGGCTAATTGTTTTCTAAGGGGGGAGGATTGATCTAGG
Source organism: Picea sitchensis (assembly GCA_010110895.2). Lineage (NCBI taxonomy): Eukaryota > Viridiplantae > Streptophyta > Pinopsida > Pinales > Pinaceae > Picea > Picea sitchensis. The sequence goes on along the minus strand of SNQJ01S0227036.1, from coordinate 6,990 downwards.
TGGATATTGGTGGCCACCCCCCTGTTCCAAATTTCAACCGGCTCATCTTGGAAATTTTTAGTTCAACAAGTTTCTCTGTAATGGGGACATTTCTTTGTAATTGCGGGTTTTGCACTTACGGGGCTATCCTGAAGCCCTACACAACATCCAGGTGGATACTGGTGGCCACCCACCTATTCCAACTGGCTTATTTTGGAATTTTTCATTTCAGTACATCTTTCTGTACTTCCAGGGCTGTTTTGGGCAGCTAAAAAGTGTTTTCTTCGCTTGCCACAGTCAAACTGTAGACGAAGTCAGATTTTGACGACATAATGCATAGTTCTTGAAAATACCTTTCCAATGGGCTAATTGTTTTCTAAGGGGGGAGGATTGATCTAGGTGGATATTGGTGGCCACCCCCCTGTTCCAAATTTCAACCGGCTCATCTTGGAAATTTTTAGTTCAACAAGTTTCTCTGTAATGGGGACATTTCTTTGTAATTGCGGGTTTTGCACTTACGGGGCTATCCTGAAGCCCTACACAACATCCAGGTGGATACTGGTGGCCACCCACCTATTCCAACTGGCTTATTTTGGAATTTTTCATTTCAGTACATCTTTCTGTACTTCCAGGGCTGTTTTGGGCCGCTAAAAAGTGTTTTCTTCGCTTGCCACAGTCAAATTGTAGACGAAGTCAGATTTTGATGACATAATGCATATTTCTCGAAAATACCTTTCCAATGGGCTATCACATGTCTAAAATGAAGATCATATGCAAAAGTTACAACCTCGGGAAGTTAATGTACTAACTTACCCCAACGAGGCCCACATGACTTTTGGCGCTTCATCTCCTAGGGTTAGGTTTTTGGATGTCTAGTGTTTTGGCATTCATGTTTATCATAAAAATGCCTTCAGAGCCTCATTGTAATCATCTTCTTGCTAATGAGCATAGCCGTCACATCTCTTCTCAGAGATAACACTGCCACCATTCTAGCGAGTCTTGCACTTTGTATTTTTACAGTCTTTGTACATTTATTTCATTAATAGAAATCATGTATTGCTGTATTTCTTTGTTTCTGGCAATTTTTATGTGTATTTCATTGTAATATCTCTACTTTCATTTCATTCTGAGAAGAATTCATATCATATAAGTTACGGGACCAATCATTTCCAAAAATTTGAATGGTCCACAATATCGTACTACTAGTTTTGAGCACCTTCCCAACCTTAGGGAACTTCTCCTTGCTTTCACTTTTAAAAATACATGGTCACCTACTCAAAATTCTCTAGGGGTTCTATGCTTATCAGCTTAACTTTTTTTCTTGTCTTAGATAGCCTTAAAGTTCTTTTTTTATATTCATCATTTGATTGTCCATATCCTTGAGTAAATCTGGTCCAACTATCATTTTATCAGCTAGATTGTCCCGACTTACTGGTGTATTACATTTCCTTCCATAAACTGCCTCAAATGGACTCATCTTTATAGATGTATGGTATCCATTGTTATAAGCAAATTCAACCAGATGTAAATAATCCTCCCACTTCAAAGGTTTTTCCATGAAATACATTCTCATCATGTCCTCTATTATCTGATTGAATCTCTTTGTTTGTCTATCTAACTTGGGATGGTAAGATGTATTGAAATTCAAATATGTTCCAAATCCTTTGAACAACCCCTTCCAAAACTTTGAGGTGAACTTGGGATCTCTATCAAATATAATCACTTTTGGTATCCCATGATGTCTGGCTACTTCCTTCAAGTAGATATCAACAATGTTGGCTTCCTTGTGAGTTATTTTTACAAGAATAAATGGATAGCTTTGGTGATCTTGTCCACAACTACCATAATTGAATCATGTTGTTTGGCAGTCTTGGGCAGTTTAGTAATGAATTCCATGGTTACCAATTTCCATTTCCACTCAGGAATAATCAAACGCTAAAGTAAACCAGTTGGGTGTCTATGCTCAACCTTGACCTTTTAATATTTAAGACTTTGCAATGAAATATGCAACCTCCTTTTTCATACTTGGCCAATAATATAGCTTTTTGACAATTGCAATTGTATTTTTGTAGCCTGGGTGTCCAACATAAGACACCTTGTGCATTTCTGATAAGATCATATTTTTCAACTCTTGATTATCTGACACATAGATTCTATCCTTGAACATAAAGATTGCTTCTTCCCTAAACTCATAATTCTCAATTTTCTACTACCTTTTTCCTTACTGTAGCTTTCTTTTCATTTCCCCTTATGTTTGATATGATTTTGTAGCCTCTAATATTATGTTTTGTAAATTAGATTTTTACATGCTGATGGATGAAACATGTATTTCATGTACACTTCTGTTGAGTGCATCAACCACCTTGTTCTCTTTACCTTTGATGTGCTTAATATCAAAGTCATATTCATTGAGGAATTTTAACCATCTACTTTGTCTGGAATTCAAGGTTGGCTATCCAAATAAGTATTTCAGTCCACAATGATCTATTCTCAGCTCAAATTTTCTACCCATAAGGTAGTGCCTCCACATTTTTAAGGCATGAACAATAGCTGCCAGCTCTAAATCATGAGTGGTGTTAGCACTCTGTAATTTGCCCAAGGCCAAGGAGGCAATCACTAAGGTAACATCAAACCACTTGGAGTCTTGGATCTAGCCCTCCAAGATTCAGAGAGGGCTCTCTCTGTCTGATCTAGCTTTGTTTATAATAGATTTTAGGCTAGTTATGATAGTATAAGGTTTTGATTTAAATAATTGGGTAGGGGCAGAGAAAAGGAACCATTTGGCAATGGAGTCACAAGTTGAGGTTCAATCAAAGACATGTTCTAGTGAAAGCCTTATAGGGAAAGGTAGGCACTCTTGTTGGATTCTTTGAGTTTGATTTTGGATTTGGAGGGGAAGATGAGAGGACCAGGCAATAACAGGGCAATCAAGAATCTTGAAATTAACCATTGAGCATAAAACATTGATAATTATGTCAAATATCGAAATAGAGTGTACATCTCAACAAATTTTGTTCTTTGAACCTCTTTGCATAATTTAGAATATGAATAACTTAAGAAATACAATGGAAACAAATTACAGTGAATAATAAAAACATCACCACCAAGATTGGCACATGAATCCTGTAATTGCTGTGATTGTATTATTGGATTTATGAATATAGGAGGCTCTGTGAGTTGTTTTACAAAATTAATTCATGGTCCCAATTGATCAACCACAATACTTCGAATTCAAAAGTATTTATACAATTTATTTCCAAAGATCTGGTCATCAATGACCATGATATTACTCCAGAAAAATCTAAACTGACAGTATCTTTGACCACTTCTTGTGGATGTTTTTGAAAAATTTGTGCCCAAATATATGGAGATGATTAGGTGCATGATGATTCTCTATTTATAGGTGTCTCATGTCATTTGACATCTAGAGTTATGTTGAAACTGTGCCTACGAACTCTGTCGCCTGTAAGTTCAATGCTTCCCGAAATTATGAAAAAATAGGGTCTACGGAAGTGTCATTTTCTCCCACTATGAGATGTATGTGTAAAAACAGGGGGAGTTTTTTTTAGATGAGCCTGTTATGAACAAAAACCTCTTTCTGTTTTTCCAAATTCATCTCCATCTCACCGAAACAGCTCCCGTAAAATCATGACCGAAACGGGAAAAAATGGAAGCCTGAGAAATAGGGCTCAGAGATGGCTTTGATTCTCCCAACTGATAACACCTGTGTAAATTATGGGAGAGGTTTTTGTTATTTATCCCGTGATGAATAAAAACCTCTCTCATATTTTGAAAATTCATTCCCGTTTACCCAAAATATCTCTCAGAAGATGAAGTTTTGAATTGGCAAAAAAACAGTTTTATTTTTGGGAGGGCGATTTTGGAGGAGGAAAGGTGGTTTTCGGATCCCCCTGGAGTGGTAAGTGGTATTGGGAGGGGGGTCCAAGTTCACCATACAGTGACACTTGTCCCTGGAAAAACCACTTACTCGGACCCCCTTTTGGTTGAGTGACGTAAGGGGGGGTCCGATACATGAGGAAAAGGTAGGTGGGTTAAAACTTAGGATATAGTTTATTTATTTATTATATGTTTTTTGTTTATTATTTATTTTTACTTTCTACGTGTTTTATTTTTTAATTGTTATTTTATTTTTATTATATTTTGTATTTAATATTTTGTGTTTTATTTAATATTTTGTGTTTTATTTAATTGTTTTATATTATTGTTTTTTTAAGTTGTTTTAATTAATATTTAATTCTAAAATACTAACCTAATTACTAACTTAAACAAACCAACTTAATTATTGATTATTAATTAATTATTAATTAATCTAATTATTTATTTGTTATTAATTATCTTATTAAAATAACTTTATTAGGCTAATTAGCATTAAAAAAGTCACTAACCATTTATTATTAACCTAATGTTTTTTATCCTAAGTTTGTTTATTCATGTAGGGATGAAAACAGTGAAGGGGTGAAAAATTGGAGGGTGAGGGCATGAAGGGTGCAATAGGGTGATGAAGGATCGACCGAAATGGATGGAGGGGGAAAATGAATCAACTGAGCCCAACAAGACAAATGTCTTCATCACGGGAGCAACGCCAAATAAGCAACCGAAGAATCAAGTTACCTATGATTATAGGATCCCAACAAGTGACATACAACCTCTCATGTTCCTTCAACTTCCTTGATTCATAGCACACCACATGCCCATTCTGACTAAGGACTCCACCAAGCCCTTCTTTGCATGCATCAATACATACAACAAAAACTTCATTAGGATCAACAATTTTCAGAATAGGTGCACTAGTCAATAAACTTTTCAAATGTTGAAATCTTCTTTAACATTAAGGTGTCCACTCAAATTTCACACCTTTCTTTTGCAGAGATGTGATTGGGTGTGCATTTCGGGAGAATCCTTCAATAAACCTCCTATAATAACTTTCAAGTCCCATGACAGACCTCACCTCAGAGAAATATCTTGGTGCCTACCATTCAACAATGGCTTTTATCTTTTCATGATCTACAACTATATCTTCCTCTGATATGATATGGCCTAAGTAATGAATCCGCCTCTGGTAGAAAGAGCATTTACTCAACTTAGCATATAACTAATGTTCTCTTAATACTTGCAACACAATACTCAAGTGTTGTTGATGTTCTTCTTCAGATTTTGAATAAACAAGGATGTCATCCAGAAAGACAATGACAAAATTGTCTATGTATTCTTTGAAAATACCATTCATTAAACACATGAAAACGATTGGTGCATTTGACAATCCAAATGGTACCAATGTGAAATTGTAGTGGCCATACCTTGTTCCGAAATAAGTCTTACTAATTTCCTCTTCTTTAATCCTCACTTGGTGATATCTGGATCTTAGATCAATCTCAGAAAATACCTTTGCATATCTCAATGGATCAAAGAGGTCATCTATCCTCGGTAGAAGATATTTTTTCTTTATAATTACCTTGTTTAACTACCTGAAATCAATGCAAAGTCTCAAGGTTTCATCCTTGTTTTTCACAAATAACACTGGTGCACCCCAAGGTGACACACTTGGGTGTATATATCCTTTCTTCAAGAGTTCTCCAAGCTGCATTTGTAACTTCTTCAACTCATGTATGCTCATTCTATAGGGAGCCTTCGATATAGGCACTACTCTAGACATCAAATTAATTAAGAAATCAATATCCCTTTTGGATGGTAATCTGGGAATTTCTCCAAACACATCTTCAAATTCTTTTAGAGCTGCATAGTCCTTAATGTTGGGTACCTTGTCCTTAGGAGCTTCCTCCATATGTGTTGCAAATATTTGACATCCATTTCTAAAAATTTTCTTCAGCTGCAAGGCTGAAACTTCTCTGATAGTGTTTTTTTTTTTTTTTTTGACAGCAACGATTAATGTTGATCCGGATTTTATGAGCAGAACGAAATGAATATAGATTATTAACAGGTGCTTAACACAAAATATTAGAGATACAGTAAAACTGGTTTTCTATTCAATAACGAAATAAGTTGAAACTGTAAAATGCAACGGAAACAAGCTTGCTGGAATGGTGGCGGCTTATCTCTGAGAAGAGATGTGACGATAACATGCATTCGCAAGAAGAAGGTTACAATGAGGCTCTGAAGGAATTTTTACAATAAGAAAGAATGCCCAAAACCCTAGACATCCAAAAACCTAACCCTAGGAGATGAAACTCCAAAAGTCATGTGGGCCCCGTTTGGGTAAGCTAGTACATCAACTTCCCGGGGTCGTAACTTTTGCATACGATCTCCGTTTTAGGTGTGTGATAGCCCATTGGAAAGGTATCATCGAGGAGATTCATTTTGGGAGCTCAATCATTCCTTCACATATAATTTAGGAGCTCTATACTGAAAAACATTCATTTAGGCCCTCAAAATGGCCCTGGAAGTAAAAACTGCTAAAAATAGTAAATTGCCAAAAATGTCAAAAAACTGTTTTGAGCCAGTTGGAAAAGGTGGGTGGCCACTGATATCCATATGGATCAATCCTCCCTCCTTAGGAATCCATTGTCTCCATTGCACTGAGTTCCCCCATTAGATGAGGAAATTTCTGCTGAATTTGGCCCCGGGTGAGCCACTTGCCTTGGTGTAGGAGCTGCCCTGCTTTGACGACTTGATAAAGATGGATCCTTTGTTGTCGAGTGCCCTTTATCTGTCTGTCCACAATATGATCATTGGATGCCTGTTGTATGCAGTCGGGGTTGAGCTCTGTTGGTGTCAACTGTTCTGCTACTTCTGAGGTGTCCAATAATGGTGGGAAATAACGGCGAAGGAGATCCACGTTGAACACGGGGTGCAGGCCAAGGAAAGGAGGAATGTTGAGCTCAAAAATATTATCCACCACGGACTTGGTGATAGTGTACGGTCCATAACAAAGTGGGCGAAGCTTCCGATGGGGTCTTGTAAGGCGTTCTTTTTGCAAGTGCAACCAAACTTTGTCGCCCACCTGAAACTTATGCGGCACCCGATGTTGATCAT
>SNQJ01S0227035.1:0-14560 GCA_010110895.2 Picea sitchensis | reverse complement strand
TCGGTGCACCGCTTCCCAATGGGCCAGTCTATCACCGCTCTCTGTTAGAGAATGAGGAGATCAAGCAATGGATCCAAGAACTACTCCACAAGGGGCACATCCATCCCATCTCATCACCTTGCATGAGCCCAATCATGCTGGTACAGAAGAAATATGGAACTTGGCAACTCTGCATTGATTACCGGGCTTTGAATAAAATCATAGCAGAAACCGATACCCGATTCCATGAATCGAAGACCTACTTGATCAACTCATGGGGGACAAATACTTCAGTAAGATTGATATAAAGTTTGGATACCACCAGATCCTAATAGAATAGACAGATGTATGGAAAACTACATTCAAGTCAAAGGAAGGCCTTTTTGAATGGTTGGTCATGCCCTTTGGTTTGACAAATTCTCTAGCCACTTTCATGAGGATGATGGATGATATCCTACGACCATTCACCAATACTTTTGTAGTGGTGTATTTGGATGACATTCTCATTTATAACAAGACTTGGGATGAACACTTGCAACATATTCAATAGGTTTTGCACACCCTGCAGCAGCACAAGCTATACGCCAACTTGGAAAAATGCTCCTTCAACATGGAGAGGGTCCATTACTTGCACTACATTTTTTATCAACATGGCGTACATGTGGATCCAACCAAGATCCAAGTCATCCGTAACTGGCCAGCCCCAACCACACTCACTGAGATTCATAGCTTCTTGGGCCCTACCAATTTCTACCACAGGTTCATGTTTGGATTCTCCCATATTGCATGGGCCTGACCAAATAACCGGGGGTGGTGGTAGGGAAAATTGCGTGGGGTAGGTCCCAACAACAAGCGTTCAATGATTTGGAGCAACAATTGTGTGCTTTCAAACCCGACACTTCACTACTATACCTACAACATCCTTTGATATTGAGACATATGCTTTAAACTATGTTGTGGCGTACCGTTCTCACTGCTTGCTTGCGCTGTGGCCTATGATAGTGAGGCACTATTATATTTTTTCAGTAAGTACCCTACTTACAACAAAGAAATGCACTCCATTGTGAAAGCGCACCGTGGAGACATTACGATCTTGGGAAGGAGACAATCATCCCGTTGATCGTAAACCCTTTGCGGTTCTTGGAACACAAGGAAAATTACAAAATCACTGACATCAAAGTGGTCCACATACTTGCAACAATTCCCACCTCAGCATCAATTATAAAGCGAGGAAGCACCAATCCGTCGTTGATTGGTGAAGCCCGGACTTCAGAGTAGTGAGCTTACTCACACCATGGTGCTAGAATCTTGTAGCCATGAGACCTATGGATGGCCCAAACTCTATGAGACAGACCTAGACCTCATACTACCTACCAAATGTGGGTGCAAACGCAATTGTCGACAATTTCAATCTTCTTCAAGGGTGATTTTGTCATGTTGTCTTAGACCATATCGCGTGTTCCATCAAACGAGTGAGCAAAACTAATATGGAAGCCCACTACAGTCGAGTGAAAGGACACTCGACCTTGAAAAGGCGATGGCGATGCCTCACGAGAAACATTTCTACTAGCGAAACTGTGAGGTCAACAAGTATATCGGGTCTTGCACTGCATGTGTTATTGCCAAATTGACCACTTCATGGGTGGAGGGCTTGACATTTAGTACATTGAGATGGATTCCAATGGACTACATGTCGGGCCTCCCATCCACCAAAGCGGAAATGAATATGTTTTTGTGGTTGTTGATCTCCTTTTCCTGAAGGAAGCGTTATGGTTTCCTGAAAGAAGAACATCACAACATAGGCCACCACCAAGCTCTTCTTTGACGAGTCTAGGGGTAGATTTAGGAGTCCACAAACCATTATCTCATGCTCCGGGACAATGGAGTTTCTCAACACATTACAGTCGAGCCTGCAGTCACTTCGACACCAATCTCACCAAATCACGACCTTCCACCCCAGACGGATAAGCCAAGCGGGGTCATAAATCGAATGTTTTTGCATATCCTTCACATTTATAATTCAAGCGCCCTCACACATGGGATGAGCCTCCTATGTCCATCATAGCTACAACGAATCCTTGCATAGCTCGGCTTGACCTAGCGCCTTTCAAATTGGGGTTGGGATTCCAACCGTGGGGTCCCATGGGTATGGCGCCATGATCAAGCATCGGGTGCCACATATGAAGTTTGGTGGAAATTTTTGGTTACACTTGAAGAACACCTTATAGGACCCCATCAAATCTTACCACTCTATTATGGGATGTACACCACCACCAAGGCCATGGGGGATAAAATTCTTTTAGACTCAACATTCCTCCTTTCCTTGGCCTGCGGTCGTTCAACGTGGATCTTATTTTCCCTTATTTCCCACCATTATTGGACACCTCGAGTGAAGCGGCACCAGCAGGATATCAGCCGGTACAATGGGAATCTAGTGATCATATTTTGGACATACATATCAAGGGTACTTGACAAAAAATGATCCATCTTTATCAAATGCGTCAAAGCAGGGGGTGGCTCCACGCCAAGGCAAGTGGTTCACTGCTGGCCGAATTCGATAGAAATTTCCTCATCTAATGGGAACTCAGCATAATGGATACCATTTATTCCCAAGGATGGATGATTGATCCGGTGGATGTCGGTGGCCCGCCCACCTTTCCAATTGGCTCAAAATAGTTTCTAGCAATTTTGGTAATTTACTATTTTTAGTAGTTTTCCCTTAAAGGTGGGTTTTGAGGCTCTAGCTTGATGTTTTTGAGAAAATGGGAGAAATATAAACTTTCCTTTGATATTCCTACCAAAATGAATCTCCTCTATGATACATTTCCAACGGTCTATCATATGCCTAAAAGCCGAATATGTTATGCCAAAGTTACGACATCAGAAAGTTGATGTACTAACTTACCCCGAGCACTTGGCCCACATGACTTTTGGTATTACATCTCCTAGGGTTAGGTTTTGGATGTCTAGGGTTTTTGGCATTCGTGTTTATTGTAAAAAGGCCTTGAGAGCCTCATTGTAATCATCTTCTTTTGAATGCGAGTAGCCGTCATATATCTTCTCATAGATAAGTCGTCGCCATTCTAGCCAGCTTGTTTTCCACTTCTTTTTTACAATTTTAGCTTATTTCCTTATTGAATAGAAAACCAATTTCTTGTGTCTCTATTATTTTGTGTTAAGAACCTGTGTAATCGTAGTCATTTTTTTACGCTCATAATATCACGGATTAGGAGCCCACGACATGCGCCGGGTGATGGCTACATGAGTGGAGAAGAAGGCAAGAAATATCAATCCCGGGACATCATTTGGTACCAAATGGCTAACTTAAGGGAGTCATATATCTATCTAATGGCCCTCATCTTCCGGTTGTATGGGGAGAAATATTGTTCTAGGTTTTTAGAGGCATGGATACATCTATCTTACACAGTGGCAATTTCAGGGACCGACTTCAACTGGGGATCGATCATTTCAAAGCAGCGGTATGCATACAATAGAGCTCGGATGTTGAAATAAGGAGACTCCATACTTCTACATTGGCTGCATTATTTACTGGACGTCATATGCTCCATAAATGTCTTTGTCGACATGAAATTGAGTTGGCATGCCTCGGAACTCTCAGTCCACGTTTGCCCGGCATCTTATGGGAGGGAACGTGTACAAAAATCCTTACTCCCTTATACATTATTCGAATTCATAGGTACATTCATTTATTCTTTTCAAGAAAGAATAATGCGAGGGCTTCTCCAAGATGTGGAAAAAACATGATAACAAGGTTGGCAATTTGGGTATCACGGATGAACCGCGATACCACCATTAGGGTGTCCAGGACCCTTTGGAGCACCTCATCTCCCTGCACAGTACGTATTTCTGGCAGAGCTTGTTAGGGAGAATCTATTATGAGACCATCCTGCAAGGTTACAACACTACCAACGGTGAAGATAAGAAGAGAGTGCCATACCTTTTGGATTCCATGTAGGTTTCTACTTGGTGAAAGACACAACTCAAGCCAGGAAAGAGTGGTTGAGCCAATTGGATTTCAGGTTCCAGACCGACCATTTCTGCAAGAATGACCTAAGGGGTCTAGTCTTGAAACATGCATCACAAGTGTCATCTACGGCCATACATGCATGACAAATTTGAAGATGAATTATTCACAAAAATGCCTAAAGGCTGAACAGTGGTGGAAAGGATGGTCAACTCTAAAATGACCAAGTTCATATCCAAGGCACGGATGAATAGGAAACAATCATAGAACAATCAGCTCAAGAGGCACTCAGAGACAGAGAAGAAATCATAGTGAAGTTTGAGTAGAAGAAGCCCCCGGTAGGCTGTTGAAGCAGCAAAGATTCCCTGGGTAACCCTGGTGCAAGATAGAAGTTCCCTAAGGCTCAAGACATGCGGAAGTGGAGTTACTCATGTTAGAACATGTGAAGTAGTGGATCATTGACGGTTACATATGATCCTGACATCATAAACATGGCAAGGATCCTCACTGACAACACAGATGAGAGCTAGATGGGACCAAGAAGCCCTAAATTCATATGTGATGAAGATTACATGGTTGGCCGACCCTAAATTCACCACTTCCTGGCCGGTTGTGACATGTGTTTGGCTCATCAGGGGCTAATCCAGAAGCATCGGGGAGGACCATTGTGTCAAACCCCTTAAGTGAGGTGATAAAGATATATGATGATGATGAGAGCCCAAAAGTATCTCTTGTGAGAGCTGATAAAGATATATGATGATGATGAGAGCCCAAAAGTATCTCTTGTGACCCCTATGCATGTCGAAGAAGAAAATGGACCAGAGAAGAAATCTTCCCCTATTCCCGATGTCCAAATTTAGGAGGTTCCACAGAAAGAACAAGAAGCTGAGAGTGTCCTAGACACTAAGTTGCCCGACACACTGGAGACCCAAGTAGATATTCTGAAGGATGAGTTAGGGTCAGATGACCCAAAGGAAGGAGCCTCGCAGCAGGAAATCGATGTTTCAATGGCTGATGAACAAGTAAGTATTGAATCTATCCCCGACACCTCTATTTCAATTGGTACTCAAAACCCCCATGAGCAACAGACAAAAGTCGAGCCTTTGGAGCACAACGAGGAAGTTCAAGAACCCAATATTGAACAATTAGATACCATAATAATTTTAGGGAACACACTCACATGGGGGGATCAGTAGTTTCCCGAACCTGTGGACGAAGTAGCTGACATACATGCTATAGTTTATGATCAGAAAAGGAAGGCTATCGCCCAAAGAACCATCAAGAAGAGGAGGATCATTTTAGATTGCTCCAACCTCATCACTACATAAGAACATCTAATAAACACAGAGCATGCTAAAACATCCAAACTCATCGACACAGGCATGGAAATCACAGATGTCACCTTGGAAAGAGATAAAAGAGATGAAGAGGAGTTGGTCGTTGCTCTGGACGAACTAGAAAATTTGTGCCATTTGGTGAAATACTATCAGGACACCACACAGGTCGCAGTGTACCTAAGGAGCGAATTCAAGGAGGCTTACCACAAGTTCACAGATGAACGACACATATTCATTACAAGGATAGCCAAGCTCCAGGAAGATACCCTCATGGCATTTGCAACATGAAAAGATATGGAGTGGTGGTACGAGAAAGCACAACAGGCCATGGAAAAAATTGAGTATATCAGCGCGGTGCAAAAGGGAAGACACATCGAAGAGCACGACATCCAGGTGTTAAGAGAAAGTAGCATCGACCGCATCAAGAAATCGATCGAGTATTGGGAAAAAATGGTGCGGGAGATTCAAGAAAAATGGGCCAAGTGCGAGTAGAGTTGGGTCAAAATCAACAAGGCAATGAAGGATATTAGACTCCTTGAGTTTGACACCCAACGAATTTGTTGCGTTGCGCGACATAGTCAAATCACACACCGAGCAAGATTCATCATGGGTCGAAGAAATAGAAAAGGTGACAGACACAACACTAGGCCATGTGCGACAGTTTATGGAAAACCTGATCAAAGCTTGGGATATGATGCAACAGTTAAGTGCTAGTCTAGTCAAGTATAAGGCACATGCAGTAGAGATAAGAGAAATTTATGTGACCCCGATGGAACATCATAGGTTCCCATATGCCAACACCTGTGAGGAGCTGTTCATCAAGTGGTCGGAGTACAAGAAGAGTCACCCTCTTAAGTGATACCTTGAGATGACTCTTAGACAAATTGATAGGAGAGAATGCCACATGGAAAATTTTGTTTTACTTATCTACACTTCAACCGTTATTTTTAGTTAATTTTATGTTATAAATAGGAGCATTGACTGATTAGTTAAGGGTCGATGGTGGTTGCAAGAAACTCTCATTTTTTGTTTTGTTAAGAACTATTTCAGAGCTTCCTTTAATTGAGAAGTCCTTCTGGACCAGAGACAAGTTTATATTTTCATCAAATGCGTGTATGATTGGATGTGGAGAAGAACTATTTCCAATTTTGTCTCATGAATGGATGGAGTAACGAGTAAGAGCTATTAAATCTATTGATAAGTTATCTGATGCAATGTTTTACAGTTCTTTCTTTAATGATGAAAATGAATCTTTGTGTTATTATGTGATTGATGATTAGAGTTGAGTGAATTATTTTACTTGTCGTCGTTTATTACATGCATTTTTTCTTCCGATAAGTTGTATCTCAGTCAGTAATTGGATTATTCACATGGTTAATGTATTAGTACTAGGCATGTGGTAGATGATCATTTCCTGTATGCTAGAGTAAAGGGTTATCCCAAGCTCAACCTCTTTTCAGTAATTTAGTTTTTTCCCACTTTGTTACCTAGTTGTTTTATACCATATTTATCTTATATCAGTATTATCTAAGAGAAAAACACAAAAAAGAGAACGTCTGAACTGGAAGATAAATCCTTCACAAGAAAACATAAAGCCCATCAATTATTTCAGCCGGATCGCAAGATCTAGAGAACCATTCCACCATTAAACACTGCAGAGTCTATGTGTGCCTCAGTGGTGGGTTTGGTTCCTCTTATTGAGTTAAAGGTATTTAGGCCCCATCAATAGAATTGGCTCTAGAAGGAGGGCCTGAACAATGAATGGTTGAATACATATGTCACATGATATTCTAGACAACCTGTAGATTCAAAAAAACCCAGATGCATGGCTATAATTCATTCCCAAGACAACCCACACACACTGAGTACTCCTAAAATGAGTAACTCACCCCAGCATAAGGAATAACACTTATTCCCTGATATACCTTATGCTCTTGCTCACGAGTAATTAAATCAATTCATAATAATCACAAGAGCATACGCCTAACAGATCGGTGCATGTCCTTAGCCCTGATACTTCCTCAAAGACAAAAAATAAGAAGACCAGTGGTCGACACCCCCGATCAGGTTTTTGTGCACATAGTAGAAGATCTAATAGATTTCATAATCACCAAAATAGAACATCCTCTTAATCTGATTCCTGAAATGCCAACAGAAAACGTCTTTGAGTCAGACGATTTTTCAGAAGAGGAAGGGTTTAACTCAGAACGCTTAGTTTTAGGATCTGAAGATATGGAATATCATAATGACCATGATGAAGAGAGGGGAAAACCACCGCAAAACAATAAACCTTGGTTGGCCAAAGATCCTTTGGCCATCCCTGGACGAGTACATAACCTTCCCCAACACCCAAAGAAATTACTTCCTAAATTTGACCCTGAAACTTCAAGATTGCCTGAAGACCATATCAAGAAATTCATACTAGCTATCAGACTTATGAATGTCCAACATGAAGATGTAGTATGCAGGTTATTCCCCTACACTTTCAAGAATTCTGCTTCCACATGGTATTTCAACTTACCTGTAGGATCCATAACAAGTTGGACAAAGTTTCAAAAATATTTCTTAGATAAATTTGCAGAAGAAACTACTATAGGAGCTTTGATGGCTGAGTTGTTCTCTGCCACCATGAGCTTGAAGGAAAGGGTCAAAGACTTTAATAAAAGATTTACCACCATCTTAAACAAATTCCAGCCCGAAGCTAAACCTACTCAGGAGTTGCAAGTCGAAGTATATGTTAATGCTCTCCCAACTTCTATTTCCATGTTTGTGAAGAGGTCTGACAAACGAACCCTGGCTGAGAATTTTGAAGAATCCAAAATGATAGAGTTCCAAATGAAAGGATGCAAAGAAAGTCAGGTATCCTTAGTTAAGAAATAATCTCAACCCCCTCCCCGGAGGGGACTATTTCTCACTAGACCCCTAGGGAAACAAGTAGAACAAGCTCCTGAAAAGGTAAGTGGGGACATAGAGGACCTACAACACATGGTCAAGAAAATATCAAACAAAATCATAGACATGAAGATAATTGCAGGGGACGGAAACCAAGGCCAAAGGCCCTATAAGCCTTTCTTTAAAAGAAATCCACCGTTCAAAGCAATTGAACCTCCCCCAACCAACCTAAACATCGATCTGGAAAATGTAGCATCCGAATCTTTTTGCACTTATCACCAAGAGAACCAATCTAAAAGAGACTTCGCTCAATGGGTGCATTCCATGAATTTCATGGCTAATCGGTTTCTAGATGAGAGTCTCCCTAACCGAACAATCAAGCAGGTCAACTATAAATATCACCGATCATGGAGAGGTTGATCCACCAGAAGAAACAACCATGTTGATATGGGATCCTGATGTACCTATGCCTTTTGATGACCTATGTGTAGTCCAGGAACCACCCATAGAAGTCTTGGTTGTGAAAACACAAAGTAGGGGTCAACCTGTCTCAAACGACCTTATTACGACCCAAATTTCAAGAGGAAGATCAAAGACTAATCACCCGAAAGCACCGTTTTCTACCCATAAGAACCCTATAAACATCCATACGTAAGAACCACCCAAACTGGATTACAACATAGTAGAATACTGGAAGAAGTTGAAGGCTAATATATCAGTTATGGACATATGTAGAATCCCTCAGTAAAAAGACTTCCTGTTACAAGCTTTAAAATCACTAGAAATTCCTGCGATGAGAACTGACCTAGGAAGAAATATAATCCCCACAGATCTAGGGAATAAACCAACTGTGAACACTTGATCTAAATAAAAGAAGGGAAAACCTTTTGTCTTTCCTTTCCTTTTAACATTCAAAGTCTTTAACAGAAACCTCCATAATTGTTTGGTCAATTCAGGAGCATCCTCTAATCTTAGGCCACTGTCTATTTGAAAAAAAACTAAATGCAGTCCCTCTCAAAATCGATAAACATGTAATACAACTAGACAGAACCCGAGTGAAGGTCATGGGAGAACTCAAAGATGTAATGATCAGAATAGTGACACATCCTAAGTTTGTCAAAGTGATTTACATCATTGTAGTAGATACCCATAAGCTTACAGGTTGTTATTAATCTGAGATTGGTCTGAAAATTTAAACTAATACTTTAGTACAGACTGGGCTCTACTTTGGTTTCCATTAAAGGGACACAAAAATATGATCATAATTGATAGGGAAAGATATCTGAAACATACGGTCATTGACCTAGAAACCCTAAACGAGCCCTCATCGACAAATTTTCCTATACTAGGAAATTACTCCTGTGATTCCTACTTCGGGAAATTCTCTCCTCTCTCATCTAATGTCCTCCTTACCCAAAACTCTGAAATGGATTTTCAAGAGGAATTGCCGACGACAACAGAAAATACCCTTTTCTGCCAAGAACCCACGTTAGAAATCACATAACAATTAGGAATAAAAGAGGAAAGTGATAGGAAAGAAGCTAAAATATTATGCCCACAAGTTTGGACCTTATACTTTGATGGCTCTAAATCGCAAGAAGGGTTTGGGGCAGGGTGCATCCTCATTAATCCTAAAGGTAAATGACATTTCCTATCCTGTAGACTAGAGTTTGAATGCACAAACAACACCGTCGATTATGAAGCTCCAGTACAGGGGCTAAAGAAATCCATAGACTTGAACGTCAAAGAATTGAAGGTTTTTGGAGACTCTGAAATAATTGTCAAGAAGATAAGGAATACTATACATTGCAACTCTCCACACCTAAAGAACTACCAACAGGAAGTGCACAAGCTCATATAACATTTTGAATCTTTCAACATTATAGTGATTCCCAGAGCAAAGAACATCTTGTTGATTCTCTGGCCACCACTACTTTAATGCTATCACCTCTAGAAGATTATGAAGCCTCCCAGTTCACTGTGGATCTACTTTACAAACCGTCAGTGCCCAACAATATTTCTAATTGGAAGGTCTTTTAAGGAGATGAACATATCATAAAAAATTTGACCAACCGGGATAATTTTAAGGACTTGGCTATTGACAATGAAGTATTCCAGGAACAATCAGTAGAATTCGATCCTCAGATAGATCAATCGACTGACAAACAAAGGTCTCATATGATACCGAAGGTATATCCAACTTAGAAAACCTTTTCGACATGAGGGAACAATTTAAGGGGTCAAAAAACACGAAGACCGGTAGTTCATGTCCCATGCATGAAACTATAAATCTAGGAACCCCAGAAAACCCCAAGAATGTTAATCTCGGTAAGACAACATCTAAAGAGGAAAGGAGGGCATATCTAAAACTTTTCAGACAATATCAATATGTCTTCGCATGGTCCTATCGAGATTTGAAAACTTATGATACTCATATTATTGAACACACTATCCCATTAAAACCCGAAGTGAAACCCTTTCAACAGAAGCTACGGAAGTATCATCCATCCCTGGAACCTCTCATGTGTTAGGAGTTAAATAAAATACTTGATTCCAAGATCATTTTTCAAGTTAGACAATCCGCATGGGTAGCAAATTTGGTTCCTGTGAGGAAAATGTCTAGCAAAATTTGCCTATGCGTAGATTTCAGAAACCTCAAAAAAGCTTCAGAAAAGGACAACTACCCAGTCCCACCAATGGAGAAACTCTTGCAAACCATGTCTTTCTCTGATATTTTATCCCCACTGGATGGTTTCTTAGGTTACAACCAAGTTCTGGTTTCAGAGGAAGACCGCTTGAAAACTACCTTCCAAACCAAGTGGGGAACTTTTGCTTACAAACACATGCCTTTTGGGTTAATCAATGCAGGAGCGACCTTCCAGAGAGACATGTACGTAGAATTTCGGGGACTAATCAACAAGTGTGTAGTAGTATACTTGGACGAAATGACTGTGTATTCAAAGAACAAAGAAGACCACATCCAACACTTAACCCAGATTTTCGAAAGGTGTAGGAAATACAGAATATCCTTAAACCCTAAGAAAACTATTTTTGGTGTCGAGGAAGGTAAGTTATTAGTCCACATCATATCTCAAGTAGGAATTCACATAGACCTAGAAATAATTAAGGCTATAGGTCAGCTTCCATTGCCTCACAACAAGAAGGCTATGCAGTTGTTCTTCAGAAAAATCAATTTTGAGAGGAAGTTCACTCCCGATTTTGCGGAAACCATCAAACCCCTACAAAAAATGATTCATAAGGATGTTGAATTTAAGTGGGATGACGAATGGAATAAGGAATTCAACAATATTAAAACTGCAATCTCTCAAGCCCTAGTACTGCGAATTCCTGATTTCAACAAAGATTTCTTCCTCTATACTTTCACCTCCGACTAGCCGTTAGTCGCGGTATTAACTCATATGGATGATGACAAAAACAAAGCCGCGGTATCATTCATGAGAAATAATATTCAGGGGGACGAACTAAATTATCCTGCTATAGATAAACATGCTTATGTGTTTTATAAGGCAGTAAAACATGATCTAGACATCATAAACATGGCAAGGCTCCATGGCGATAACCTCGATGAGAGCCAAATGGGACCAAGCGAACCTGAATTCATAGAACTTGATGCAATTACTAGGTTAGATGACCCTGAATTCACAACTCCACTGGTCGAATCATCGACAGATGTTTCGGCTCAGTCAGGGACTGTCGAAGCATCATAAAGGACCAGTGCATCAAACCCCTTAAGCGAGTTGATAAATATATATGAACATTATGAGAGCCCAAAAGTATCTCTTGTGACCCCTGTGCATGTCGAAGAAGAAAAGGGACCAGAGAAGACATCTTCCCCTATTCCTGACATCCAAATTCAGGAGGTTCCATAGAAAGAACAAGAAGTTGAGAGTGTCCTAGACACTAAGTTGTCCGACGCACTAGAGACCCAAGAAAACAGTCTGAAGGATGATCCAGGGTCGGATGAACCAAAGGAAAGAGCCCCGCAACAGGAAATCGACATTTCAACGACTGATGAACAAGTAAGTATCGAGTCTATCCCCGATGCCTCTATTTCAATTGGTACTCAAACCCTCGATGAGCGACAGACAAAATTCGGGCCTTCGTAGCACAACGAGGAAGTTCAAGAACCCAATCTTGAACAAATATATACCATCGGAATTTTAGTGAACAAACTCACATGGGGTGATCAATAGATTCCCGAACCTATGGACGAAGTAGTCGACATGCGTGTTATAGCTTATGAATGGAAAAGGAAGGCTATCGTCCAAAGAACCACCAAGAAGAGGAGGATCACTTTAGATCGCTCCATCCTCATCACTACGGAGGAACATCTAATCAACACAGAGC
This sequence comes from Picea sitchensis, assembly GCA_010110895.2. Classification (NCBI taxonomy): domain Eukaryota; kingdom Viridiplantae; phylum Streptophyta; class Pinopsida; order Pinales; family Pinaceae; genus Picea; species Picea sitchensis. The sequence continues at coordinate 1,999 of SNQJ01S0227035.1, read as the reverse complement.
ATGCTAAAATCTATGAACTCATCGGTGCATGGATGGAAATCACAGATGCCACCCTGGATAGAGCTAAAAGAGATGAAGAGGAGCTGGTTGTTTCCCTGAAGGAACTAGAAAATTTGCGTCATTTGGAGAAATAATATCAAGACACCACACAAGACATGAAGTACCTAAAGAGCGAATTCAAGGAGGCCTACAACAAGTTCACAGATGAACGACACCTATTCACTGCAAGGATAGTCGAGCTCCAGGAAGATACCCTCATGGAATTTTCGACGTGCAAAGATATGGAGTTGTGGTACGAGAAAGCGCAACATGTCGTGGAAAAAATTGAGTATATCAGTGCGGTGCAAAAGGGTGGAGACACTAAAGAGCATGATATTCAGGTGTTAAGAGAAAGAAACATTGACCGCATCATGAAATCGTCCGAGTATTAGGAAAAAATGGCACCGGAGCCTCACTGGGAGATTTGAGAAAAATGGGCCAAGTGAGAGAAGCACTGGGTCAAAATCAACAAGGCAATGAAGGATATCAGACTCCCCGAGTTTGGCATGCCCAACAACTTTTTCAACTTGCGCGACATAGTCAAATCGCACACCGAGAAATATTCATCATGGGTCGAAGAAATAGAAAAGGTGACAGACATGACACCAGACCATGTGCAATAGTTTACGGAACACTCAATCAAAGCTCGGGCTATGCTACAACAATTAAGTGCCATTATAGTCAAGTATCGGGCACATGCGGTAGAGATAAGAGAGATTTATGTGTCCCTAATGGAACAACATAGGTTCCCATATGCCAACACCTACAAGGATTTCATCAAGTGGTCGAAGTATGAGAAGAGTCACCCTCTTAAGTGATACCTTGAGATGACTCTTAGAAAAAATGATAGGAGAGAACGCCACGTGGTGAATCCTTCTTTACTTATCTGCACTTCAACCGTTATTTTTAGTTAATTTTATGTTATAAATAGGAGCATTGACCGATTAGTTAAGGGTCGATGGTGGTTGCAAGAAAATCTCATTTTTGGTTTTGTTAAGAACTATTTCGGAGCTGCCTTTAATTGAGAAGTCCTTTTGGACCAGAGACAAGTATATATTTTCATCAAATGCGTGTATGATTGGATGTGGAGAAGAAATATTTCTATTTTGTCTCATGAATGGATGCATTAATGAGTAAGAGATATTAAATCTATTGATAAGTTATCTGATGCAATGTTTTACAGTTCTTTCTTTAATGATGAAAATGAATTTTTGTGTTATTATGTGATTGATGATTAGAATTGAGTAAATTATTTTACTTGTCGTCATTTATTACATGCATGTTTTCTTATGATAAGTTGTACCTCAGTCAGTAATTAGAATATTCACATGGTTAACGTATTAGTACTAGGCCTGTGGTAGACGATCATTGCCTGCACGCTAGAGTAAAGGGTTATCCCAAGCTCAGCCTCTTCTCCAGTAGTTTATTTTGTTCCCACTTTGTTACCTAGTTGGTTTATACATAATTTATCTTATATCAGTCCAAGAGAAAAACACAAAAAAGAGAACGTTTGAACTGGACGAGAAAGCCTTCACAAGAAAACGTAAATCCCATCGATTATTTCAGTCAGATCGCAAGATCTGGAGAACCATTCCACCATTAAATTCCGCAGAGTCTAATTGGGCCTTGGTAGTGGGTTTGGTTCATTATGTTGAGTTAAAGGGATTTAGGCCCCATCAACATATACCAGAGGTAGTGATGCCTACCGCTATTTCTTTAATCTCTGCTAAGAAATGTAGTAAGTTCATTTCATAGAACAGGAAGTTCATCTTCTTTGTGATCCGTGCTCACAGTAAGAAGAAGGTCGCTGCCACATCTGTGGCCTTGAAACATATCCTTTGTTTGCAATAGAAGAAATTGGATGGGATTGTGAAAGAGTATAGAGACATATTCTCCTCACCCACTGGGGTACAAATGCACTACCAAATCAAGCATCCAATTGATCTAACCCTTGGTGCAT
>SNQJ01S0227034.1:0-11262 GCA_010110895.2 Picea sitchensis | reverse complement strand
CCAAATACATAGGTTCCACATACATTTTAGGATGATAACAAAAACTAAGACATTTAAGTCCAAAATTATGGACTCTACGTCATCTCTTTAAGATAAATCACTTCATACCTGCAATTCATACATGCAAAAGAAAACATTCGTCGAATTCAAAATTTAAAATTCACAATAAAATATATGTACAAATTTAAAATGAAATGTACACATGTAACATTTTATACAAACAAAACATGTTGTGTTTAAATAAAAATTGACATACATACCAAAAGATTTAAGTCTCATCCTCCAACATACTCCTTTCCACCAAATATAATGTAAACATTTNAAAAAAAACAAATAACACATATTAACATATATACTTTAACTAAATATTAAATAAAAATTAAGAAAAAATAACATACCCAACGAGAGTTTCACAGATTTAAGATTATCCCTCTTTTTTTATTACACTTTTTTGACACTTTTTTTAAACCAAACTTCCATCAAAAAGTTCCAAAACTTCCAAAATAGTTACTCTCTGCATTAAGCATACATGATCTATACAATGTAAAATCTTATCTAAAATCTTAAAAAAAAATAAACAAAAGAATTGTTTTCTTGGTAACCATTTTTTTTATCAGAGTTAGATAATACTCTGAAAATAAATATAATTGTCTATGCAGAAAGTTCACAAATCTCCATATTAAGTCATTATTCCAATAAAATACTTTTCTCCTTATGGATAAAGTCCCATATTCTTCAAGTGAAATTCTCATGCTAGGTCATCTTATTTACTCAGCAATAAAATACTTATCTCCTCAGCAGTAAATACTTTTCTCCTCGACTATAGTGGAATAGATGTTCTCATATAATCAAATGCCTTCAAATTCCATTTCAAATTAAATGAATCATAAATATCCATATTAATCCATTCTTCCAAAATAATACTTATATCTATGAAAGTTCACAAATCTCAATTTTAAAAACCATTCTTCCAGAAAATACTTATCTCCTCTTTCTATGGTCGAATAGATGTTCTCATACAATCTTTCAGGTTACATGAATAAAACACAAATCTGTGCATATATTAAGTCATTATTGAAAAACCATTTAAATCTTTCATCTTTGGGAAGTATTCATATTACATATAATCAAATGCTCTTTGAAATATTCCTTTGTCATAATCTAAATATAAGTGAGATCATGCACATACATAGCTTATTTGTAAATCTACTTGAATGTTGGTTTTTGTGGTTAGTAGTCAATTTAGTTAAGAGTTTGACAATACCCTGGCAAGAAGGAATTAACTTCATTGTATGAAAAAAACACAAATTTCCATACTACGCCATTCTTGGAAAAAAAGGCAAGGAATGCAATTGAAGAAAATTTAGAAACTTCCTCTTTTATGATGTGGGATAGAGTTTGTTCTCAAATATTCAAATGTTCAAGTTCAAAATTAGGTCTTCATCATGATCAAAACATAAATAATCTTGATTGTACCATTTAAGACAACGATAAGCTTATATAGGGGTTCTATTTATTTCAAAATAATTCATCAAAGCATCGAAAATTTATATAGACACTAGTTTAGTAACCCTATGAATAGGAAATACTAAACTAAAAATTTGGGAAAACAAAAATTTGAAAAAAGTAAAAAATATAAGCTTATTCAACAAAAATAAGCTTGAACACCTTTATATAAAATCCCAACATAAAAGAAAATTAAAACTCACTAATGTGCAATGAACATAAATTTATGAATCATCATGAATAGACACATCCTTCCCATCTATGGATGTTTCCTCCTCAATCCAAATCTCCTTCACTCTCTTCTCCAGTTTTTTTTCAAGCACACTCTCAGGTACTCTCTTCTCCACATTGCTCTATATAATAGATTTCAAATTTGAAAATTAAATTTAAATTATTTTAACACATTAGATTGTAGTTTTAAATTTTGAAACATGTAATGCCTATGATGTGCCAACCTATGATTCAATAAATTAAATATTGTTTAAGACATTATTCTTTAATATATAACTAAATTTGTTTTCAACATACAATGATACCTGTGAACTCCCACCCTCTTCAAACTCTCCCAATGAGAATTGGGACAAGCTTGCCCAAGTAGTAGGAAATGGAATAGGGATCTGTGAACCACACAACTAAGAACTAAAACTAGGATTCAATGTGTACACATTTATACAAAATCATAAATGGCATGTTGTTGATCTTATTTAAAATATTGGAGATTGGACAACTAATGTGCTCATATGTGGATATTAGAAAACACATACCTGATTCAACCCATCCAAATTTAAACTTGTGGAATCAAGTCCCCTATTTACTGGGGATTCATTTAACATATCTCTAAACTACAATTAATGACAATCACTACTCAATTATTTTTATAGATACAATGATATGTATCTAGATATAGAACTAGAAGTAAACTATCATAAAAGTTTTACTAACTAAAACACATACAAATCCGATATTCGTTTCATCATTTTGAATGACCTCCTTCCAACCATTACGGATTTTTTTTCATATTCCTTAATATCTTCTACTGACATGTTATCTAACTCCTCATCAGTTTTATAAACAAAAATGGCCCGAGAATTGACTTTCTCTTGCTGACAGTTCAAACCAACATCAACACGATAAAAAATCAATTCTAAATTTTCCCTGATTGCATTCCTAGCATATTTTCCAACCTATAATGAAACTCACAACTCTGAATGTGAGGAAAATGACCCTGTTGAGAGAGATACCAAAGGTCATGGAGGCATCTGCAATGTCGCATTTCGATATGCCCATTTTTTTATCATATGTTTGTCCTTTACCATCCCCATAATAATCATAAGGTAGGATATTATAATAAGGGTGCATGTTCATCCAGAACCCTGCATAAAAGTGTCTATAAAAATAATGTGTAACCTCATCATTCCACGACAATTTTCCACATGCTACCAAAAATCTGTTATACAGATGTCCTACTATGTTGGGGTGCTTAAAATATTTCACTTTCAACATCTTTCGCTTTGGCCCATTTTCGAAATTGAACATGGAAATTGTGATTTCTTTTGAATATTTATTTTTTACTACGTCCCAGTTATCAGGGCCCATCAGCTTGGACTTTCGTCTCCTCATCAAATCAACAAAATGGTCGGTGGTTGGCCCAATCCTTTTATATATCATCTATAAAAAAATTCAATGAATTCAAAACAATATCCAAGCTTTGTTTACTCTCCCGAGGTAGATTCAAACTCTTCAAATCGTTTTCCATCCTGCCTTTAACACCTGAGCATCACTCAAGGGTCATTGCTTTAGTAATCCCTTCCCAGGGAAGCTCATCACCAACATCCGAAGGATAGGTGGAAGTAGGCATGAAATGTTTTTTTTATTGATAATGTCGCCTCCTAAATCCACCTTCACCCTCTTCACCAACATTATAATCTTCGTGACACCCACTCTCTCTTTCATTGCCTTCCCTTGCATTAAACTCATTGTCTACACATACATTTGTAAGTAATTACAACATTTAACTTGCCATAATTTAACATAAAAAAAATAAAAAATAAAAACATATTCAAAACATATATATATATATATATAACATAAACATAAATACACAAAAATACAAAATCAAAGAAAATTAACAAAAATATTTTCTTATCCTGATGTATTCCCTACATTCTCAGGTGTAGGAGTATCAAAGTGCAACATATCTAAGAAGGTTGCATCCATAGCACTTGTTTGAGAACATTATCGAGATGATATATTCACATACTTGTTTTATAATCTCCTCCTCTAACTAGATTTTCGTTGGTCACTCGGAGTCTCAGTCGAAGACGTGGTTCCTCTTCTTCCTTCTTGGGATAGCCTAGAACATTTGCGAGGAATGTTTGGAGGCTCTTGTCTCGACATCTCGCCTCAATATCTATCGTTTGAAAATTCATGAATATGAAATGTCACACGTTATAAAAACATTAAATGGAAATAGTAAATTTATAACACAAGCATTTAAGAATTTATGAGAACTTCAAAGCATCGTAGCAATATATTGAAAAAAAGAGAACTATATTTTTTACAATCATTGACAAAAAAAATCACTGACAAAACATTTACTTAAAACTAAAACAAGAAACAATATCACATGATATGTCATTACTATCCTCTTATATATATGCTCAGAAAAATCTTCAAGGGATGATTTATCAAATCCGATAGATCTCATCGTGACACATGGACCAAATTCTCAGGAAGAACTTTTAGGGTGTTGTCACTGAGATTGTACATTAAGGCTCTAAAGTACACCGTCAAGGCATCCGAAATGAAAGAGAGGGATAAGGATAAAAGGTAGTTTATATGAAAAGGGTTATTTTTGGTTCCTTAACAGTCTTTGTCTAGCTTCTGAGTTTTCCTAGATTCCAATATCTCTTTCAATAACCGCCCATGAGCGCTCTAACTCAACCTGGTTGTTTGTTGTCTGTAAAATGGTGTTAAATAAATTAAAAGAAATGCTCATTTGATCTGATAGTCCAGGTTCGATATTAGGTTGTCTCGTGAGTGGGAGAGTCATGGGTGAAAATTATAGAAAGGGTCAAATCTGTGTTTTCTTTAAGACTTCGTTATTTCTGCTTCAAAACATGTAAAAAGAACTAAAAAAACCTTGAGTTAATAGTGTGACGAAATCAAAGGTCTTTTCTGGTATCTGAGTTAAATTTTGAAAAAGAGGAGATGCATGAAGTGAAAAGAAAACATAAAGTTGCCGAACAGGGTGAGGCATCAATTAAAGAGGAATCTCACTTTGTTGATAGGAGAAGAAAATAATGAGAAAAAACTCATAATGAAGCATATGATATTGAAATTTAAAACATTTTCAAGTCTTATATCTGTTGATATCCAATACAAAGGAAAAGATGTAAACGATTAAATTGCAAGAATAATTTCTCACCACAATAGAGTTTGTACTAAATTGTAGTTAAGTATTCAATAGAGATATATATGAAAAATATGAAACAACAGAGAAACACATAACTCAAATTGGACCAGTTCTGGAATCTTCAATCTGTATTTGTATTTATTCAAAAATATCTTCAAATTCTTCCTTACAATGCGCCCTGAAAAAGTCCTTTGATCAGTATCCTAAAATTACATTTATACCAGACCCTTGATGATTGTTGGTTGATGATCTCCTAGTTCCTAGGGACAAATGGTTACAAGAATTGCAAACCCCAACCGTTTACAGGATTATCATTTACTTTCCTATCATTTTGATAATATAAGTTTTCAAAATGATCCTTCATCATTTTACTGAAGTATCTCCTTCTTTTGACTTGATACATTGAATACATTTTTCAAGAAGATGTATGAAATTTCTGGGAGACTCTGGAAGATCCTTTGCTTCAAATAAATAGAATTTTCTCTGAGTCTCTGGAAGCCAATCTTCAGTTTCCTTACCAACAAACTTGATTGATTGCAATTTTAAGTGGGGCTTCATAGCCACCTGTCTATTAGAGTAACATCCATTTCCTTTAACTGTGAAATTTCCATTTGAAATTTGTTCAAATCCTCTTTATTAATTGGTGTCTTACAATGTTTATCTATCCTAATTGCCCAATGCAATTGTCTCTTCCACTACCTAATGATTCCTTGTCCAATGAATCGAATATTCTTTCACAATCATCTTTGATTTCTTTGACTAATTTCTTATATTCTGCTCTGTTGTTTTCCCATACCTTGAGCATGATGTCACCTCTAATCTTCTCTATGAAAGAGAGCTTTAGAATTTTTTATACTTCTTCATTTTCAGAACATACAACTGACTTTTGGAAAGTGGCCCTCATTTCTTTAGCTTCGTTTTCTTTAAAAATAACATTATCAAAAGAATTGCTTGTTTCTTGAAAATAATCTTGAATAATCTCTACTTGGGAGATTACTTTCTATTGCTCAGCTTCTACCTTCGCATGTATTTCGAGTGATTGGTCCTGGAAAACTTTCAGGTCTATAACCTAGCCTTTTATTGAATTCAATTTAACCTGTAGTTGTCTTACCAATCCTTCTTGCCAAATAACTTGTATTTGTCTAGTCTGCATCATTTCCTTCATCTCATCTAAACTTGACTTAAGCGATTGAATTTCTTGCTTGTCAACAGCTCTGGCCTACTCTAGAAAATTATTTATTTCTTCGTTGATAATTTTCTTGGTATCTTTTAGTTTATCTTGTAAATGGGTTATCCTGTGATTACTTTGTTCCAACCTTGCTCTCATATTGTTAACAGTGAATAGATTTGATGTTGCTAGTGCTCTCATGGAGCCCACCACCTCTGTGGTTAAATATCCCTCTTCCAAGTTTTGCCCATCCACCATCACCTTATGTTTCTTTACCATACCACCTTCTCTCATATACATATCCTATTTTAATACAACCTTCCTCTTTTTACTAATGAAGTAATCAGAGGGAGGAATTTCATCTCTGGAGATAGGGTCGAGGTTGCTAGCATATATGACTCCTACATGAGGGAAACCAAAAGTAGATTGTAAAGGGGTCAAGGAAGTGATGGGGTTTCCCAACTCTGTGGATTTTGTTTCAACTGTTGTCTTGGGAGTATCAATATGAAGAGTAGATGACGTAGGAGGGGGAGATTGACTAGACTTGGGAGATGTCTCAGACCCTTTTTCTGTTTCTACTCCTAGATTCTTTGTTTGTGGAACTTCTATGTTTTGGGAAGATCCTTCGACCTCATGTGGGTTTTCTTCGGTGTTTTCTTTATTATTTTATTTTTGTCTGAATCCTAGGGGAATTTTTTCTTGTTCTAGAGGGGGCATTGTTTCTTCGTCCTGCAATACCTTGGGCAAACTGCTTCTCTTGTGTCTCTGGAAGGCTAGAAGGTTGGTTTGCAAGGCGAATGATAACATCGGAACCCTGCCTAATATCTCTTCGTAGGTTTTGACCCCTTTGAAAATGTCATCGCGAGGGGATTCCTCATGCTCAAATGCTTTCATGCCATAGTGATCCATGTGGATCCCCACTGTTTGATAGGGGTCGTGTTTCCTATGTTCGATATTCACCAACTTGACCTCCTCAAGAGATGCAGCTTCAACTTTGGAATGGCCCATGTTGAGTAATGAAAACCTTCCAATCTGTATGGGAAAGATTGGCCAAAATTTCTTTTGAGTTGTCCTCAACTCTATCCCAATACCACCTATTATTATATGATGAGCTACCTCCCTGCATACCAGTCTGTCAGGGAGGAATTTTGGAAGTACATGAGGAGAGATAGAACATCTGAAAACCCTGATATAGGAGAAATTCTCCTCAATAAACCAATCGACAACCGCCTTGAGATTTACTATGACTGACTCAGATATACGGGGGGGGTGCACAACAAAACATCATCTGATGCATCGATATTACCACGAAATCACAATTTGCATAAAAAGAATATTTAGCATTTTCTTCCCACAACTTAGAATGATATTCATGAATTGGTTCAGGGCAAGCTGGGTTCCAACTCCAATTCATCAAATGGAAAGGAGTTGTGAAACATATAGTGTCCATGATGTATGCTGACATGTAAAAAGCTACTGGTCCACCATTGGACCTCGTGGTTTGATACTCCATAACCTCCTTGGCTAGGTTGTCTGATAGGATTTTGTTCCAATCGAAGCTATAGCCTTCAGCTGCTTCATGTAAAAGGGGCACCCTTTTTGTAGGAAAATGGGTAGGAAGTTTCTTTCTGAAAAGTCTACATAAGATGATAGCCACATAAACCATGTACTCATTCAAAGAGGCTATGGTATAAACATTATGGGTATCGACCCTGAATTTAGGTGGGTGTCTCCACCAGTCTCTAATTATGTTGGGGTATGTTTTTTCTATCTTTGTTCATTCTTTCCTTTGAAATTCATTTACGAATTCTTTTTTATAAATATATTTAGAAGTGGGAGATAGTTTGTACATTACTTGTATATGCTCTGGTCTGAAAGATTCGATGACGACCCCTTGATTGTCCAAAATGCTTCTTGTCTGGATGTTTGTCCTCTCTAAAGCCCAACTGATCATATCATTGCATGTCATGAGTCGCGGGCACGTAACCACTTTGTGAAGTTTGAACTTTTCTATGTCCCGGAGTTTGTTTTCAGAATCGTCGGGAAAATTCTTGATTTTGTAGTCCAGGGTTTCGAAAATTTGCCTCCAGAATTTGATGGAGTCAATTGCATGTGGTGTAGTATCAGACACGACATCTCCTTCTGGGCTGGAGCTTTCAGTTGTTTCTTCACTTTTCTTAGGTGCCTTTCTAGGTGCCATAATGTTCGTGTTTAGGATGAATTCCTGTCGCAAATATAAATGTGTAAGCTTGTTGAATGCAATTCACTTCTGAATTCAAACGATAAAAATGAAATTTGAAAAATAAACCAATCCTCTTTTAACCTTTAAATCTTCTTATGATGGTTGTACTGAGACAGGTAGTAAAACTTTAATGTCTTAATGGGGAATATATTCCCATAGATACGTAGTTAAGTCAAAAATATCTATATTCGTCCGTTGCAAATATTACCATATATCGGCTATTTCAAACTAGATCTTCAAAAGGCCTGCTTTCACTAAATCCCAAAATGCGAAACGCGAAAATTCATTTTAATCCTTATTAATCCCATTTTAAATTAACTTAAAATCATCTTAAACTTTATTAAAAAAATTCTTGATTTCGCATTTCAGCATTACGGGGATCCTATACCCATGAGGCATGTCATAAGAAAACCCCAAATTGTGAAATCACGATGGGATTAGTTTAGATGTTGATTACTTATATTAACTCTTTAATCATTTAAGATTAGTAATTAGCTTCTTCCTTTCGGAAAATCGGAGACCAGGAGTTCAATGTAATGTTCCTCCTCGTTACGAAGACAACCTCTTATAACAAGTAAAAAAAACTCTTTTGTGTGTGTGTGTACAAGGGTAACAAGAAATTATACTCTGCGTCGTCGCATGACGATGAATCATGACGCATACAACTACAATATCAACATAAAGATCTAAGACGCACAACGACATTTGCCAGTAAAGAACAACAATCAACTGACAATAAAAAGACTGACTACCCATATGTCCTACCCTGCAATGGTTAGGACCTCCAAGACACATAAGAAACGCTCAAGCCCAGGTTCCCATCAATTTTAACCATTTAAGGTCTCAGGGCTAGCGACTATTCTGAGGAACATGGAGGTGTCTACATCCCTCCCGACGCAAACAGACCAATGCCTACTAAGCTAATGACAAGACAAATCATCAATATCGCAATTAACAAAGTTATCTCATTAAGGAAACTTTCAATGGCGAATTATTGTTAACTCATTAGACTACTCACTACTATTACCGTATTGCATTGGAAGTGTATTTTTAATCAATCACAAGATATCGACAGTTAATATAACAAGGCATTTATTATGACAATAATACAACCTTTAATATAACAGCTAACCTGGTTATCACATTAAGGCGAAAGCATTAGTGAGACATTAATAACTCCTCAACTCATTAAATTACTCACCACTTAAAAGTCATTAAGAAGCTACTATTCTCCCTTCTTATACCAATTTAATAAGATACTAAATTCCAAAGGTAAATCTAGCCACAATCCCTTTCTATTATTATTATAATACATCCCAAGGGTCTTGAACATTCCCCTCTTCTATGTAACAGGTTATACTTAAAAGAAACCAATTTACATGAACGCTTGTAAGTTGCCAAGAGATAAATCTAAGGGAACTCTATAACATCATTCCTTATTGTAAGGTTATCATCCAGGTAGGCCTTAATTCCGTAGTGCACAATATCAGATTATTAAACAAATCAATATGGTGCTAAGTAAAGAAGGATTAAATGAAGGTGAGTAACAACTTCTTCTCACCCACTCTCTCTATATCTCCAAGTGTTACAAATTTAGATCTCGCCATTAAATAAACAATATCCCCACTATATTAAGACACTACTCAAATGATATTTAACCCTATCCCAAAAGTATTAGAACGAGATCCAATTAGTATTGAACAATCCTCAAATTATATTAAACAATGTTCAATTTGGATTAGAACAAGACCCATTACGACAATACCCACTAATCAATTATAAAAACCATGCACCATTTCATTAACCCAAACCCGCGAACAATTTATAATAAAACAAAATTTCTTGTTAACCCAATTAGAAACTAACTCGATTTAAATGAAAGGGCAAGGAACTGCATTAAGTTAACATAGAACATTCAACCATTAAAATGAAATATCATAATTCAATGAGCCTTAAATAATCGATAAATGCAACTAAGGATTTAATTAACATTAGGCTCATCCATAATTAAATTATCCATTCTTAATGATCGATAAAACAACTCTACATTTTACCACACAGCAATGTCCATCTGCATTAGTTGAAATCAATGAAAGTTTAAGGAGGGGGAACTTTGTTTTCCAGGGACGGAGGTTTCCAGAGACGAAATTACAGAACAATACAAAATGAAAATGCCCGACACTCATTCTCAGAGAAAATTCTCAGAGAAAATTTTACAAAAAGAAAATTCCAATACACTCATTGCCAGAACGAATTCTCAGAACTAAATTTTACAAAAATGGAATGCCAATACACTCATTGCCAGAACGAATTCTCAGAACTAAATTTTACAAAACGGAAATGCCAATACACTCATTGCCAGAACGAATTCTTAGAACAAATTTTACAAAACGAAAATGCCAATACACTCATTGCCAGAACGAATTCTTAGAACTAAATTTTACAAAAACAGAATGCCAATACACCCATTGCCAGAACGCATTCTCAGAACTAAGTTTTACAAAAATGGAATGCCAATATGATCATTGCCAGAACGAATTCTCAGAACAAATTTTACAAAATGAAATGTCAATACCCTCATAGCCATATTTAAAAATTCCCCCAGTCAGATATAAACGCCCACAGTCATATATAAAAATGCCCACCATAATTTATAAATGCCTACAACAATACAAATGCCCACATTAATATATAAACAACCCCATTATTACAAAACGCCCATAGCCATATATAAAAACGCCCACAGTCATATATAAACACCCACCGTAATTTATAAACGCCTAAAGAACACCAATAAGAAATTGCAGCCAATAGTAAGAGAATGTCAGAGCCAAGGATAACTCATCGAAAGGATTGCGGGGTTATAACAGTCTAGGTGCAGAAAACAACAACAAGGAAACGGGATGATCCAAAATTCAACACATCAATCAT
>SNQJ01S0227033.1:0-14635 GCA_010110895.2 Picea sitchensis | reverse complement strand
CGATGTTAATCCAACGTTTACGACACTATATATTGCATTGAAAAACTATTGTGGTTGTCGATGTTAATCCATTTCAATACGTCCTCACTAGACGTATCATAGGTGGAAAATATAATAAATGGATTCTCATCTTACACAAATTTGATCTCGAATTTTCTTCGGCCAAGGCCAAGAAATCACTAGTTTTTGCAGAGTTAATATCCGATTTCCCACGATTAGACAAATATGTTATTCATGTCGATTCATTTGCAGATGAACACATTTTCCTCATCTCATCATCTGACCCCTGGTATGGAGATATTGTTTTATATCTTCAAACCTTGAAGTTTTCTTAGCATCTCTCACGAGATGATCAACAACGTGTTAGATACCAAGCCAAAATGTATACAATCGTCGGTGAAACTTTGTATCGTTGAGGAATAGATAGTATCTTACATCGTTTCTTAACTCACAATGAAGCTGAGTTAGTCCTTAATGATTTCCACAAAGGGGCTTGTGGTGGTCATCTATCTGGGCTTGCAACAACCCAAAAAATCTTGTGAGCGAGTTACTTCTGGCCCACCATATTTAAATATTGTATTGAATCGGTTAAGAAGTGTCACCCCTACCAGGTTTTCACTTGAAAAATGCACTCGCACCCAACCCCTCTACTCCCAATCATTAACATCGGTCCCTTCACCAAGTGGGGAGTAGATTTTGTTGATTACAACCCAACTTCGACTTGAGGGCATCAACACATTTTCATGGCTATTGACTACTTCACCAAGTTGGGCCGAAGCCATGCCTACCATGAAATCCGATGGGAAAAAGGCAGCTTTATTCGTATTCAACCAAATTATCCCTCAGTTCGGTATCCCGAGTGAGATTGTCACTGATCATGGAAGTCATTTTCAAAATGAAATGATCATAGAACTAGAGTCTAAGATGGGGTTTAAACATGATCACTCGTCTCCTTATTACCCCTAGGAAAATGGGCATGTAGAAGCCGTCAATAATTCTCCCAAGACCATCTTGCGAAAAACTGTCAGTCAGAGCACTTCCAACTGGCACATCATGTTATATCTCATACTTTGGGCATACCGAACCTTAGTTAAGACTGCCACCGGTTTTTCTCCTTTTTAGTTAGTACACGGTGTGGATTCGATACTTCCCGTTAAATGTGGAATCCCTTCTCTCAAATTGGCAGTTGAGCTCCTACCTGACACTTCGGATTTAGAGCGATGCCTCGTACACCTAGAGAGTCTTGACGAGCAGCGTCGGGACGCCTTTACGGATATCGATGAAAACAAGAAATGTGTCAAGGTTCATTACAATAAGTTTGTCTGTCTTCGGTTATATGCTGAGGGTGACTTGGTCCTCTTGTATTTACAATCCAAAGAACCACAAGGGGCATACAAGTTTAAATCCATGTGGCACAATCCTTATATCGTGCAACGTGTTCTAGAAAAGGGAGCCTACAAGTTGAAATATTATGAAGGGAATAAATTGGTTGAGCCCAGAAATGGGCTCTACTTAAAAAGGTATTAGGCTTGAGCCCTGGGCTTGGGAGAAACCCTTTGTATACTAATGTAAATTTAGAGCATATACACCTTTTCCCCTATTTTTTCTTTGGCTTTCTTATAGAGTTTTCCCTTTTGTTGGCAGATGTCAATGGAGTCTTTGGTCTATGTAGGATTCGCAGATGGAGCCAGTGGTCATACACGAAACTTATCTTCCACCGCTTGGGTGATTTACTCGCCCAAGGGTCTACTGGTGTCTTCAGGTGGCATATTCCTAGGGCCATCCATGAATAATGTGGTCGAATACAACACCGTCATAGAATTATTTTGCGATCGTCATATGTTAGTTGAACAATTCTTACCGTGTGCATGATCTGACATTACTCGGTCAATTCCTATGGGTACGTCTTTTAGAACGAAAATTTGATTTTATTACATACTTTCACATTCCTAGAAGTTCTAATCATGTATCTGACGACTACGCTAATTATGTTTTGAATTGGCATTTGTTGCATTAATAAAGCAAAGAAAACCATTAAATAAATGTGCACATTGTAAGATATAATTACAGGCGAAGATCCCTCTTTATATATTTCCAAAAAATATGATGTTTTATATTACAAAAATGGGGCTAAAACCCTCAAAAATACATATACAACCGATATACATGTCCCATGAAACCTACTCATGTGGCGCCAGATGAGTCTCATGATAGAAAACCACGGCATTGGCGAGGTGCCGAAAGAGTCGTACCCATTCTCTAGGTACACCGACAACCTGCCTTTGCATGGCTTCAGGTAGATCCTCCACCTGAACCATAGGAATCCTCTATGTCAAACGCGATAGGTTGCCCTGCACGTTCTGAAGGACTCTCTCTGCCTCTCCTCCGACTGCCTCATCTCCCTGGTGCCTCCACCTATGTCATAGGAATCCCTCTTGTTGTTGCGGACCCACGTTTGCAACCACACAAGTATCGAGTTAATATTTAAAAACACCATCCAAAAAATATTTGTGTTCTTTTAAATACAAAAATACAAAAAATGAAATATATAAAAAATATTGTTTACCTATGGCGCTGTAGGCGGATCCTGGTCGAAGTGGCATACCAGGATCACCTCTGAGATCAATTCCCACATAGGGATAGTCGTCCAGAGCTATGATTTTTCTCCTCCACCAGAAGAAAAAATCATTGTTGTAGGGTGTCTCCACCCTACCTCCCCCCTGTCGTCTCATGACCTCGATCCATCACGCCATAGTTGGATCACGTGACCCTCTAGGAATGATATCCACTCTAGGTCCCATGCTTTGGATCTGATCGAAAAAGAAGCTACAAAGGATAGAGGCAAACCCAAAGTTTCACTTTTCCCCCTGCTTGCACTCTATCAGCTAACCTTTTATATTGGTCAACAATGAGGTACACCAATTGTACACGGTAGGTCTCGCACACTCCAGTGCATAAAACATAAGCGGTCTCAATGCTTGATGTAGCGAGGTTGACCCTATGATCCTGGTAAGCATGAGCACAATAATCTTCAGGTTGAGGTTACCTTTAACCCAGATAGGGATTTGAATTCCCACCATGGGAGTCCCTGCAACACAGTGGGCCTCGATGTATTCTTTGACCTTCATCCCACTCTTGACCCCACATGACTTGAGGTCCACGACCTCTCCTCAGCATGAAAGTCCTGTCAAGAAGTAGATTTCCCCTACTTCAATCCTTAATGGTTGTCCATCAAGGATAAAGCTCTCGCTATCTAGATCCCAATATCCCACCAACATTTCCGATAACCTCACTTGGGCCCTCATTCCTTTGAGAGCCCAAAACTTGTATATACCGCATCTTTTTAATTCCGCTTGAGCCACTGGATCCTGATCCATTGCTGCATCTACCTTTTTATGCTCTCTCTCCCTCCACTCCAACACCATCCTCCAAAAACCAAATCAATTTTTGAGTTAGAAGCTTATTTTTTGCCATTTTGCGCAAGTATACGCAAGTTATCCAAGAACAATCATGGGTAGGGTTGGATATACACTCCCTGTAGTTCACACAGGGGCGTATATCTGGTTGTATATGCGACATATTAGTAGAAACCTGCGTATACCAAAAAAATCATTTTGCGCCCTTAAAAACTAAAAAAATGGACCCTAATTCAAAATTGTAAACCATTGAATTTGAAGAGGATGGGATGAAGAGTTACTTGGTCCAGACGGTTTGGGATTCTGTTGCCTATTTCTCTCGCGATCGTTGTTTGATTTCTGGAGGTATGTTAGTCCAAATTTCACTATTTTGGGTGAAAATGAAAATGACATAGTAAATTTTGATTTTATTACGATTTATAAAACATTTTTACCCATTTGATATAGTTTTATGCTATTATTTTGTCTAATGGACTAATTCAAAAATGGTTTTAAGCTAGTTTTTGTAGTTTCAACTCAATTTTCTGACAGATTTCAATGTCATGGTTGGCCATTCGTCTCCTCAGACATGTATATTCATAACCTAGCATATAGGATAGGTATTCACTACATCATGCAGTTTTGTATTATCCTTCAATTACCACTTTTTACGCCTTAGATGCGAACCCATTTATTGCGACGCATTAACCTCCATCTGCTATCATAGCATCATTAATAAATGGTAGAGACTTACCAAACATGGGTATCCTAGTTAGAACCTCTTTGTCATTTGGTGCCCATGCCAAGATTTTTCTTTAGGACCGGGAGTCCATTAGAATTCGATACATGACTTTAGAATGAGCCTCAGTTCTCATTCCTGCACACGCATCCTTATTACCCGCGAACTCCCAAAAAATGAGTCTTAGTTAAGCTCTTTTCTGACTCGTTATTAAAAATTGAAAATATCGCCGAGTAATTTGTCCCTTTCACACTCGTTAAAATTGGATTTGAAAGATCACGAGTCTTAGTTAAGCTCTTTTCTGACTCGCTATCAAAAATGGAAAAGATCGCCGAGTGAACTTGTCTTTTTCACACTCGTAAATTGGATTTGAAAAGATGTCTATTTGGCACAAGTTTACCCCTTTTTCACACCAAGTAGACTAAAAGATATAAAAAAGGACATTTTTTGGCGTTAATTTGTGATTACTTCTCATGCCCTTGCTTGCAGTATTGATCCTTTAGCCGGTTCTTGCTTTGCATTATAAACCATGGCCCAAGCAGTTTGCATCCTCAACCAAGAAGAGCCTTGTTTATATCCTTTACAATTTGACACCCTATACCCTGGAGGGAACATCACCCCGAGTGTCCATCTCTCGCATGCATTTCCTTGCATTGAGCATAGGTACGTTCCATGGCTGGAACTATTTTTTCTTACTTGCGATACTCGTTCCCTCTTCTGTATCATAGCATTCACTTGTTATGAAAAAAAAAAAGGATGGGTAGGAAGGGAGTACTATATTGTAATTGGAAGCAGTCGTGTTGCCTTTGAATAGAGCACAAAGTTATTGAGTCCTTGCGTCATCATAATTTTTGGTTTAGCATGGCCTTAGGAAGCTGATCTCGTTACAAAATTTTCTCTACCAACTGGTTAATCTTCCAGTCACTATAGAGAACATTATGGATTCCTCCTGCATCTAGTTGTCACATCATTAAGTCTATGCTACCGGAGTCAACTGTATATCTCATGGTCTTGTTCAAAGGAAGTCTATCAACCTGTGTTGGCCACTGATCAGAAATATTGACTTTGCATGTTGGCCATACCCTCAGTTTGTTTCAGAATCAAATGATACTTTGGTCTTATGATGCACCTTGGCCCTACTTTCATCATTGGTAGGTCACCTTGAACCCAACAATCAACATTTCATCATGGGTAGTTGACTGGGTGGTTTCTCTTGTGTTCGATAACAAGACATCTATTCACACTTTGGGATTCGTGCAGTGTATTGGATGCCATTAGCCTTATTGGTGGTTTTCTCTCCTTGTTCAATAATTTTCATCGTTGGCTTCTATTCAGAGGGTCTTTTTCGTGTACCTCTTGCATTTGGCACACACGAAATATGCATAGGGTCATTGGTTCCTGAACATGTTCTTCGTCCGATCTCCACCAAATCATGAAGCTCCTTCTTTGTTGCTCATGCTAACTGATGAGAGATGCCTTAATTCTCTCCTTTCAGCAGGTCTCTTTCCATCGACTTTAGCTCATGTATTCAGGATATGAGACCTAGATTTTTATGAGTACCTTGAGGCTTGCAGTCATTAGTGGCAGGATCTCTCACCATTGACAGATGGGAATACATCAATGTCTCATGATCAATGGATCTCTCAAGTGTTCGACACTAGCTCCTTTATTCACATTTGTAGAGATGTACTCGGTACCTTGATACCTACTTTCATCATTTGTAGGTTGTCTTGTGTTTGTTAACGGTATACCTCAATGACCGGTAATCAAATGTTGTCTCATCATGTTCGACCTCAACTCATTTATTCACATGATGTAGACTTGCACCATTGGCAGATTTTATTGAAGACTTGAAGACATCACTTTGTGGACGCAACTTTCTTGAGCTGTTGCTTCCATTTCATTGGACCAGTACCTATTTGACTTCAGTGATCATGGGAGATTAGATTGTACTCCATGGTATACAAACATCTTTAGATTGGTTTTGAGATTGGTTTCACTGGGCCTTGTTCGTGACTATGACAACTATTGTCATGTAACCACATTTATACTTGCCTACTCATGGCCATGAACACTTGTTGGTATATTTTCCACATGGATCTGCATTTTATTCTTGGCAACCATGTATGCAAATTTAGTACATAATGTAATGAGAAATTGAGTTCATCCAGTTGGTTCTCTACCACTCCACTTCTGGGTTATTTATAATTTATTTCGGCCATCACATATACTCCTCTGATCTCACACATTAGGGGGCATCTGTTATAGCAAGATTTGCCTCACCATTTCTATCTTGCACAGAGGGCCTTTCTCCATTTCCCTATGTAGACTTATCAACCCCTTTTTGATAAATCCAGAGCCAAAAATATATATTTTTCCACATATGCGCTCCCTAACTGCTTTGCAAAATGCGTATATGCTTGCTTCTCCACTACAGCTCCTGCACATCGGGATTTGTGCAAGAAAATACAAAATGAGGTCAGGTTTCCATGTCACAATAGAATATCTCTGATCTTTGGCCTTCCATATACTGGAAACGTTCTGACTCAACCCTTCAGTTGAATTCTGGAGGCTATAAGAGCACAATTTCAAGATATGGAAAAAGAGGAGAAAACATTCAACTTTGAGAGCAAAGTTACTCTAGAAAAATTACTTCATATTGAGTCTGCATCCCTTTGTCCCTCAAGTCTTAACACAGTGTTCAACCCCCAAGCTCTTTCCTTATTGTAGAGAGGAACTCATTACCTCTTTGCTATGAGTTTGCCTTTGGTGGAGGATTGAAGTGGTGGAGTCCCAGTTGGAAGGAACTTGGTTTCTTGGTTTTGAACCGTGCCGACTCGAAAGTCTGTAATGTTGATACTTTTGTTGACCAATTATTAATAGAAATACTCCTTTCCCATCCTATTGATATCTTGCAAATATATGATTATTATCCATGGACATGTTTGTAATGTTTATTAATGAATTGTGCTATATGATGTGCTAACTCATTTTATATATTGTCACTATATACTTGCATCAATTGTTTGTTGAGAACTTCTTGCAGGTGTAAATCTTTGGGTCAAAGTGCTCAACGGTGGAACAACGTCAAACGATTGGATCGAGGTAGGCTTCTTCCTCGTATTTCACATTAGTTTATATAACACATGTTGGAATTGAGTTGATTTCTGTAGTTATACCTGTCTATTATGGTTTACCCTTGGCCATAGAGATTTTTTCCCATGTAACACAACCTCTACATCAAGGTAAGTCAAGGTAATATTTTATTAATTGAAGCTTATGTTGATAATATTATTTTTGGTAGTGATGATGACAGGTTAAGCCAGAAATTTTCAAAGGATATACATAATGAATTTGAAATGTCATTACTTGGAGAACTATCCTTCTTTCTGGGACTTCAGATACATCAAATCAATCAAGGAATTTTTATTTCTCAAACCAAGTATATCATAGAAATTCTAAAGAGGTTTGGATTAAATGATTGCAAACCAGTTATCACTCCCATACAAACCAATTGCAAGTTGAGAAAATATGATGATTCAAAGTATAAAGATCAGAGGCAATATAGGTCAATGATTGGTAAATTACTATATGTGACAACATATAGACCAGATGTAATGCAGAAAGTTGGATAGGTGGCACGATTTCAAGCAACACCAAAGGAATCACATGTATTAGCAATGAAGAGAATTTTCAGATATCTCAAAGGAACAAAAGAGTTTGGATTATGGTATACAAAAGGAAAGGATCTATCTCTTATTGCCTACACAGATGAAGATTGGACATGTTGTATTGATGACTGACGAAGAACCAGTGGAGTAGCGTTCTACTTGGGTGAGTGCTTAGTATCATGGTTAAGAAAGAAACAATCATCAATATCTCTATCTACAGTCGAGGCAGAGTATATTGCAGAAACAACATGTTGTATACGGTTGATTTGGATGAAACAAACTTTGACAGATATACATGTTGAGTATGATGAGCCCATTCCAATATATTATGATAATACAAGTGCCATCAGTATCTCAAAGAACCCGGTGAAGCACTCCAATATGAAGAACATTCCAATCAAGTGTCACTTTCTATGGGAACATGTTGTAGAAAAGAACATTAGAGTTGAGTATGTGGGCACAAAAGAACATGTGGCAGACATATTTACAAAACCACTTCCACGGGAAGCCTCTGAGTATCTTCGTCAGAGACTCAGAGTTATTTCTACTCCAAAATGATTTTTTTTGAATTCTTATCTTATATGTCTTAGATGTACATGAGGAAGCACCATAAAGAGGGCAGTTCAGTCAAGGGGAGCATCCCCAGATGGAAAGATACCTTTTCCATTGATGACAAAGGGGGAGATATTCATCAGATGTAGAGGACATAGGCATGATTCCAGGGGGAGAAATGGTCACAAAGATGTAGAGGAAAGATGCATGGCTCCAGGGGGAGCATGAGTGATATCACTTTAGTATTACATGAAATGATTTCAGTATTCCATTAGAGTGTTGCCATCAATTCCAAAGGGGGAGATTATTGATTAAGGTTAGTTGTCATTGATGTCAACCCTTGAAGAAAGTCTGATAGAAAAAATGTTTGGGTAATAGAACCAAGGTTGTTTCATGTATAATAGTATGAGTTTTAACATATTTGAAGGTAATACTATTCTATATGGATAGTACATGTCATGACATTTCTGGTGGTATGTAGAACGTCACATAACTCCTCACAATTTGAGAGTTATGGCCTTACGATGTTGGAGGACCCTTATATGTTGGCTTGAAGCCCCAAATGGTCAAAGAAGTCAAAGAGTTTGCAAAGAAGAAATTATTATTTAAATGATAAAGTAAAGTGACAAAGTCAAGAAGGACTATTTAAATAATAAAGTGAAGTGACAAAATAAAAGAAGATTATTTAAATGATAAAGTGAGGTGACAAAGTCAAGGAGGAATATTTAAATGATAAAGTAATTGAGAACTTTCTAATTATGGAAAGTAGTTAACCCTAAAAATGAGGAAAATAAGTTAAGTGACCTATAAATGGGTTAAGTGACCTAGAAATAGGTTAAGTGACCTAGAAATAGGTTAAGTGACCTAGAAATGGGTTAAGTGACCTAGAAGATGCTTCTAAGGAAGATTTTTGGAGAGTATAAATAAGAGGCAAGGCTCTCTCATTTCACATCACACTTGATCATATTGAATATCTATAGGTTAATGAGGTAACGAAAGGATATCTAATAATAATTTGAGAGGGAAGGTGAAGAAAATAAGGCCGGAATTCAAGGGAGGATACATTCTTTTGATGATGCTTTCTAAGGTATGTTATTTACAGGTCATCTCACCATTTTTGCAATAACGTTTTTTATAGAATGATTCAGACCGTGATATTGATAGGCCATTGAGGAAACATATCAAAGTATCTATGGTAAGCAATTTAGATTGTGGGTTGTTTTATTTTTGGAGTTACACTCCGTGGAAAATAGGGTTTGTGGCTAGTCCTGAAACTAGTCTAAAATAGGTGTTTCGGGTAAAGATGTCATAACTTATTCATAAAAGATCCAAATTCAGTAAGACCAAGTGTGTTGGTTAGAGTAAAGTATGTAGTATGTTGTGTAAAATTTTATATCCATTCAACAAATATTTTGTGCAGGGCGCGCTCTACAAGGTCTCTATCTAGAATAAGCCATAATTCTGCAAGGTATGTCATTTTTGCTATAAATCCTTTTCTAAGATATTCCAAGTAGTGACACCTGGATGAATTACATAAACAAAACTGAAGAACATTGTGTACTACTTTCAAATCTTTATTCATTACAGGTACATAGTTATGATTATTTCAAGTTAGGGTTGTTGACTAATCCCAAACTAGTCATGTGAGACTAAAGAAAAGTTTGAAGAAAATGCTAGTCTCTTGTTCCAAAATTTAAGGAAGGTTTTCACGTATGTGATCATATACACCAAGTATATTACAGAGTTACAAATCATATTTGGATGATGAAATTGATGAGGGACTTTGGTTAAGGTACATGTTGGGTACATGGTTGAGACAAGTAGTTGATGAGTTGGCACATCCATGAGGTGTATAGTTGATGATGTTGGTACATATTGATGAGTCATAGTGGATGAGTAGTTGACACATGATTGGTACATACTTGGTACATGGTTGGATTCACTTGTTTATTGTACAGGTTGATTACAGGTTGTTTTGTATAGGTTAGTGCATGGTTGATGCACTTGTTTATGGTACAGGTTGATTATAGGTTGAGGTTTAGGTTGATGCATGGTTCAAGTTTATTGGTACAAGTTTACAGTGGTATATCTCATAGTGATAGTGTGATAGTGTTTCCATCATTCTACTTCTACTTCAGGGAAGATGGACGGGGCAAGGATAGGTTGTTGTAGCTGGAGAACATAGGGGGTTGTAGCCTCCTTCTGGCTATAGCCAGAAAATAGGGGATTTTGAGCTTCCTTCAGGTTGTAGCTTGAGAAACAAGGGGGTTGGAGCCTCCTTCCAATTGCATCTGAAAAACAAAGGAAGTTGGTTCTTCCAATGAATGTAATTCTTCAAGACATATAATAAAAACATTATGTGGTTTTCTCCCACTTTGGGTTTCCACGTAAAACATTGGTGTACTGTGTATGCGTATAATTGTTCATTTGTTCATTGCTTATTTACTCTGCAGTTATTGGATGATAATTCTACATTGATATAACACATGGATTATATGGTTAAAATGGATTAAATTTCTCTATTACTGATTCAAGCCCCCTCTCAGTAATCCAACATGAACCATCGATTGTGTTGGAATTTGTTGGAAAGCATACCAAAGAGGAAAGAAAGGATATTTTAGGAAAGAAGGCACGCATGAGGGAAGCGATAGATGGAAGGAATGGCAGCACGCGCGCATGCATGGAAAACCTAACGACGTTAGGGTTAGGGTTTTTGCAATATATGGTAATGGATGGCAAGCCAGAAATGTATAAATATAGATACCTAGGCCTCATAGAAAGGGCTAGTAGAGATGTAGAAACCATAATCAGACGAGATATAGAGATTCTAGAGGAGGAGTCCTAGTTTGATAGCTAGTTGTAATATTTTTCTATATGACCTAATTTTGTAAGTTGTAGAGCTAGAGTTGAGTAAGGAGGGTAGATATTGAGGGTTAAATAGAAGGCTGAGGAGCCTGGTGCAATATAGTCCGCCTCACAATAGATCCCACCCCGACTGAGAAGAGTTGTAAAGCGCACGATGTTGTAGTTTTGGAACCGCTATAATAAAAGATCTTGAGAGCTAGATCTCTGTGGACGTAGCCTAGGAGGGGGTGAACCATGGTAAAAAATGTGTTATATGATTGAATGCATGTGTTTCCTTACTATTTTTAGTAGTTGTGKGTATGTTAAAAGAATGAGTTGTTTATATTCCATGCATATTCATGAATGAAAATTTATTGCGTTAATAAGTTAAAATAGAAATATCATCTCACACTTCATAGACCACCACTCAATCGTGGGTTGCAAACACATGAGTATTGTAGACACCCATTAAGACTATATCGAGTGAGACTACACAATACACTCTGTGCATTGTGTTTCCTTCTGGTTTACTAGGAGGGCCGATAGTTTTAGAGGTTTTGTTTGAACCCCAACAGACATGAACCCTAGGTCAAACAAGTTAAAGATACAAACTAAAACATATGGATAAGTAAAACCAACAAATGGTTTTTTTTCACTGGTTGAAATAGTAGAGGATTGAGTAGATGGGATCTATTAAAAATCTGTTAAAAGATACGTAAGATCTGCGGAAGGCAGGTCAAGAGAATACTAAAATAGGCGAGGAGAAGGAGAAAATAATGAGCTGCTAGAAGGGGATGTTGAGACCGTGGAATCCCACAAAAGCAAAGATCGAAAGTTGGTTGAAGACAAAAGAGCGGGATTTTTCACAGAAATATAACAGAAACCCTAGCGTAACACCACGCAAATATCTTGAGAAGTATGTGCTTACTGATTTGCATGATGTCTTTTTCTGTGATTTTCCACGCTTATTGCAGGAGTGGTTACTAAAGTTGAAGGATAACCATGCAATGAACCAAATCCAACAGTTAGAGTGGACCTCAGTACAGCTTGATAAGTTACAGCAGGTGAACAACAAATTCACTCACGTAGTAGATTTTTGGCTCGACAGTATCGTAGCAGGATTTATAACAGAGTTCGTAATAGATACAACAAAGTTGTACAATGCAACAGAGAAAGATTTTCTATGTGGGCCTCGAGGAAGGTATATTATATCATTGTATACTTATATTAAGATATTTCTATACAATAAAGGGGTAATGACGATGGACTCAGACAACTAAACTTCCCTGGGTGCATGGGGGAAAGGGGGAAGCACTGACAGAAACAAGAGAAATCGAAGGAGGAAAGGATAAGGGAAATAAGGAGGAACCCTTGGTCCCAATCATGATGGAAAATGACCATATCAAGCGGATCATGGCGACAACTAGAAAGACGCACAGTGGAGTACCCTACCAATACAAGGTAAATATCGAGAAGAGAGTCGTAGCCGCGAGGAAAGTCTTGTCAAGTGATGAAGAAGAGGTAGAGGATCTTCGGGCTGTGGAGTAGATTGAGGAAATCCTACGTGCAACATATGAGAGGAAGACGAGAGGTCCAAGAACAGGAATATAAGACAACAATCCTATCCATATTAATGTCAATGTGGAACCCATAAACCCATGTGCGACTAATACACCAAAGAGAACACCACTGTTTAGACAACTGCATTTCGGGGGAAGAAAAACAGCAGGAAGTACATCTACACAAGGAACAACAATTGGAGGATCCAGTTCAGGAAGCACTAGTCAAGTATCTACACCACGTGGAGGTAGTAGTTCATCATTCAGGATGGCAGGACATGATCCCACCATCAGGTTACCATAATTCAAAGGAGAAGCATCGGAGGACTCGGAAAAACATGTGTTTATCTATGAGAAGATTTGGGAAGCAAAACGGATCACAGGCGAAGATACTAAACTTTCACAACTAGAGATTACACTAAGGGATCACACACTAGATTGGTATATGAGTTTAGCTACAAACAATCCACTAGCGACAACCAGAATGATTGTGGACATCAAGAAATTGTTGATAAATGAGTTTCATAAGACAAGTTCATAGGATCAGTACATGAACAAGATGATAGAAATTAGACAAAAACTAGAAGAATATGTATGGGAGATTGACCAGAGATTCAAGCGATTGAAAGGGAAGTTGAAATATCTCATGACCAATATCCAACACAGGCACATTTTTGTCAACTCACTACTACCACACTTGAAATACCCATTACGACAACAGAAGTTTCAGACACGGGCAAAGTCTCTACAGGAAACCCTTCAACTGGTAGAAAACCAATATCGAGAGATAGATCCAACCATTGAATAATTGAAGGAGGATTTGAAGAACTTAACATTCCATCTAAACTAGAACAAAAGAAAGGACAAATGAGAAGTCATCTGGTGTAGCACATGAAGGATGGGAGGACACCACAAGAACGAATTTCCAACATTCGTGCAATATATGGCAATAGGAATGTTGAATCTGCTACCAACATGAGGACTATAGTGCGAGATTTGTAATAAAATAGGTCATGATCCATATCATTTCCCAATGATGTAGAAATACCAGATAGTCCCAAAGAGTTCATATTGCAACTTTTGTCAGTTAGTAGGCCACGATGACAAAGATTGTAGAACGATGGATTTGATGCGGGAGAGGACATCAGATGCATATAGGATGCAAGCAGAGATGATGACTGGGCAATATGCACCATAGTTTAACCAATTTCCATCCCCATACAACACTATGAAGTAGCAGTGTAATACTGCGCTGCAATCATATAATACCATGCAGCCATAGTACAACACAGTGAAACCTTAGTACAATACCGTGTAGTATAATCAGGAACCTCCGTATAACGTATCAAGAGGATATCAAGATGGCTATAGAGGTGGAGGATGAGCAAGAGGAGGTTTTGGAAGAGGTACAGGATTAGTGGTATGTCATACTTGTCAACAATCAAGACATTATTCAAGGGAATGTCCAATTCCACCAACAACTTGTATGTATTGTCGTGCATCGGATCATGACACGGAATAATGTCCTACATTACTATTGAAGATCCAGGAAAAGAGGAACCAGAACAACCAGAATGTTCAATGGATTTCAGCTGAGGAAAAGGATGAAGGAAGAAACAACATAGTGACATGCGGAGGTGCTAAAATAGGAAATGACGCAACTCGTCAAGATCCATTACAACACTAGTGGGTCAGGAAGAATGTCGAAGAAATGAGAACATTCGATGCATAGAACGAGAAGGAAATATTTAAACAAGACAAACAAGAACTCTTGAAGTAAGAAACTGTGTCCAATTCAACTACAAAGCAGAGCAAGGGAGAGCCAGAGTACAAGATGCCTCCATCATTGGATCATACCAAAGAAATGCAACCCCT